>MU185391.1:64312-114632 GCA_016904865.1 Pissodes strobi
TATATAGGTAATAAATGTTTTAATGGTAGCCAATCCCCAAATTCAATTAGTTGTAAAATTTTCAATTTAAAGCTATTAGTTCACTGATTCATGTTCATGATTTAGAATCGCAATTTAAATTTTATGATAACCAGCATGAACATATACATTTGTATCTTTTATGCTTTGCCATATTCAAGCTGTTGTCAGATTAGACTCTAACATCCGCAATTTGTTACCTGCTATTTGTGTGCTAAGGAAGGAAAGGTGTATTTGTGCGCTGCAGTTGAGGGAAGTTAATATTTGTGTTACAATGCTAGTAGGTGGGTTTTACTTTAAAAGTATTCTTTTGGACCCGAGGCACTAGCTTAGAGTTGTAAAAACATTCGAGACGACGCCGACGAAAGGCACTTACCAGCAATGTAGCATAATACAATGTGATGTGCTTTACGAGTCTTGTTTCATTTAAAATATAAAAGCTTTGCTGCAAAGGTCAAAAACACATTATTTAACCATGTGTTTTGCTACTAGGAAGGGTTTCTGACAAAATTAAAATAGAATACTTTCAGGCTTTTGTTTTCTCTTTATGTCTCCAACAGAGTAAACGACGAGAAAGGTATTGAATTAGTCATGCGATGTCATAATTTCCAGTTTAAACCTCACAGGAGTCCGAAGGCTACTGTTCACTGGATTACGCTAGAAAATTGATGCCAGTCAGTCGGGATATGACAATACCTCCTTCTTGTACCCGTTCGTGTTGTCCATTTTGTTACAAATTAATAAATAGAGAATTTCTCTTACTTCGGCAAAGGGGGTTATTACCAAAAGTTGCATTAATTGCATTAATCCCGAAACTGTGAAATTATACCTTGAGTCAGTGTAGAGGCCTAGAAGAAGCAACTTTTTTGTAAAATTGTCTTCCTTAAATGTTTTTTTTGAGAATTTTAAAGTTGTTCTTCAAACTTTAGGTAAGGCTTGTATATGTTAACTAAATTAAACAAAAACTTATTTACTTTAGTCATTTCATGTAAATAGTACGTAAGTTGTGCATGATACTGAAGTTCCAATTATTCATCAACTACATTTAGTATATTTCTTAAATGCATATAGCCTTTACTCTTTATTTTTATAAAATTCTTAACCAAACTTCAGCTTGTATAAATTTTACAACTATCTGCTATGGAAAATTTTAATCAAAGACACAAGAAAAGTATTTACAAATTTATTACCTTGTGTTATAGCAGATGCGCGAGCCTCATATGGTACGAAATAAAGCTGTAAAACAAATCTCTTAGGAGACATAAAATGCCATCAGCCGCTATACAACATTTCGCATGCTGCAGACATCTAGGATTTTGTGTAACTCTGATTTTTATCTATCAAAAATATAGCGACTGTTCACGTCCCGCGGAGAAGCTTCAAGGATTTGAAAATGTTCAGCATATTTTGGGTGGTTTTTGTAAATGAAGCGATACGTGATAGAAATATATGAGAAGCTGATGGTGGTGTAATATTGATGATTTGGTTTCTGTTATAATAACCACGTATTTAAGGATTATGTAGGTTTTGACTGAAAATTATAAATCAAAGTGATTATTAATGATGCTGAATGCTACCATATACTGTAATAATACAAATAGTAATAATTTGAAGCTAGACCGAAGAAAGCAGACTACAGAAACATTAATGTCAGGTTGGTGTAGGCCTATGAGAAAAGAAATAATTAGAAGACAAGCAGATGAAATTATCATCAGAAGCAGGTTTTTCTAGAAGCGATATTCAAAAGCAGCGATAACTGTTTGTCCAGCCAGAAGAAGCACTAATACAACTCAGCACGACAACGAACATCCGCGCAATTTGTCAAGCTCTTTTCTTACTATGGGAGTACTGATACCTTGCAAAGTTCACGCATAACGGAACGGACAAGAGGAAGTTGTTTTGGGATTGGAGTAGGAAATCAATGCGATTGACCAATCCTTGTTAACACCTATGATTCAGACTATTCTTTATATAATAAAGCATTTTTTGAATTTTGAATTATTTAAAATATTAGGAATTTGGTTGTAGCCTGAACTAGCTGGACTGCACAACTTCGGGATCAAAAAATCTGTCGGCTTAAGAACTTTATAAAGGACGACTCATGTAAGTCAAACAATTACGTACGAACATAACCAGCAGTGTATTGTATGAACTTCCAGCGCAAACAGCCTGCGAGAAGGGGCAGTGGTATGGCTTTCTTATTTTCAGCACACATATAAAAGGAAAATGCTATACTTTTACATATTACTCACCGAGCGGTGTGTGTGCGAAGAAGACGGTGGACGTTGGACTTGAAGCGCTGTAGGTTATAATTTTAGGGAAAGGGGGAAATTATCAATGGACTTCCAATATCCATCAGCAAATAAAAGAAATACTAAGGTACAGACAACTTGAATATAAGAAAGATAGGTATGAATCACCCCTAAAACAAAACATAAACTTCCCCATATGATCAAAGTTAAATTTACATTAAAATAAAAATGGAGTAGATAACACATGGGACGCAACGCAAATGGTGGACTATGCACAAGAAAAGGTTAACACAGATAAAACAATTGAATCGTTAATTTAGGCAAAAAAACTATAATTGCAATAATTACCTCGTTAGTGTGTGAGGGTTACTGAAGATTCGACGGTCTCGGTCTTATACGACGAACTTGGAAAGCCTCTAGAAATAAAGAAAAAGACCATTAGCGTCTGGAATCTGGTATCTGGAAATGGTGAGAGGGTGGTCTTGAACGGCCGCGGCACGCAATGGGGCCTTTGTGTCCTCTCCAGGTCAACCAATCCATCTAGGCCATCGCCTTGTGTTGTAAAAAAGGCGGCGATGTTGCCCGAGGAGGCTGTTCTAAGAAAAGCCATGATTGGCCATCGTTCTCCCAAAATGGATTCTCTCAGTTCCGAAACAGCGTCGCAATCGCAGAGCAGATGCTCTACTGTTTCGTCCTCCTGTTCACAGCCTCTGCATATAGGTGTCTCGCATAATCTCATTGTGTGGAGATGTTTCCTTAGCTGGCAGTGTCCAGTCAGAATCCCCACCATGAGTCGTAGGGTCTTCTTTGACATATCCAGGTATGCTTTTGCAGCAGATTCATTAGGGTAGCTTAAAAACTCCCTGGCCAGTCGACAGTTAGTTGTTTCGTCCCATCTTCATGGGTGATCTTTTTTATCATATGTATCGTCATCGCGACAGGTAGGTTTGAAGGGCCGGCTCCGATAATGTTTGAACCGGCTGCCTTTCTAGCCAATTTGTCCGCTGATTTGTTACCTTCGCACCGTGCATGTCCTTTAACCCAGCACACAGAAATTCTGTTTTTGCGGGCAGCATCCTCCAGTGAATTATGGCATTCTAGTACTGACCTGGCTGTAAGTTTACAACTTTTCAAGGCCAGTAGTGCTTGTCTACTATCCGTGAAGATTTTAATAGTCTTGTTCTCAGTATTCCTGCGAACAATCTCTTTTGCGGCTATGGATATTGCAGCAAGTTCAGACTGAACTATGCTTGCGTGTCCCTCCATAGGCCATTCAAGTTCAATTCGCAAGCTTCGGAAGTAAATTCCACAGCCTGCTCCTTCCTTGGTTTTTGAGCCATCCACGAAAATGTTAACCGCACCTTCGGTTATAGGCTCAAATGGTTTTATTTGTACATCATATAGTCTGTCGAAGACAAACTTGGGAGGTATGCTATCTGCACTTACCTGCAGTAGTGGCAGTCTTACAACTGCCCCTTCCCACAGGTGGCGTCTAGTCTCTCCACATTCTATGCTTGGTTGCACACCAACGACTTTGAGCCTTAGTAGCCTCCCTTAGATAAATATCTAGGGGAGGCAGGCACAACATCACTTCCATGGCTCTGGTTGGGGTTGTTCTCATAGCTTCCGTTACAGTTAGGCAGGCAGTTCTCTGTACCTGACTGAGCTTAAGCATTGCCGTTTTTTGTTGATTCTTGGGCCACCAAACTACGACTCCATAGGCAATCATAGGTCTTATGATGGCAGTATAGATTGACATTACGACGCTGGGTTTCATCCCCCAGGTTTTACCCACGGTCCTGCGGCACTGTTCATAAGAGATATATGCCTTCTTTAGTCTTCGTTCTAAGTGAAGATTCCAGTTTAATTTAGCATCGAAGGTGACCCCAAGGTATTTTACCTCAGATGCAAAATTTAGTTGTGTGCTTAGGAGGGTCAGAGGTCGCAGTGGCTCCATCCTCCTTTTTCTGGTGAAGAGCACCATCTTCGTCTTCCTGGGGTTTACAGACAGGGAGTGCTCCCTGCACCACTTTTCGACTAAGCGAAGGGCACTCTGCATTCGATTGCACAAAACTCCTTCAAACTTTCCGTTGAGAAGTATCGTAAGATCGTCTGCATATGCATTGGTATAGAATCCATCTGAGTTGAGGCGATGCAAGAGGCTGTCGAGAACAAGGTTCCATAGCAGTGGCAACAGAACGCCTTTCTGCGGGCAGCCTCTGGCAACGATGCCTCTCACTACAGTATCTTCCACCTTTATTTGCACGCGTCTTTTCAAGAGCATGTTGAAAATCCAGCCACTGACAGCAGGAGGGACGCCCCTGTTTGTTATGGCAGCATTGATTTTTCCAAAGGTGGTTTTATCAAACGCACCTTCAATATCAATAAATACACCTAAGGTGGACTCATTATTGTCCAGCGATCTCTCTATCCGGCTCACTGCTGAATGCAAGGCCGTGTCGGTCGATCTACCCGTAGTGTACGCATGTTGGTTGGGATGCAGCGGTCGGTTGACCAGTACGCAGTCCCTCAAATATCGCCCACACAGCCTCTGCAGAGTCTTTAGCACAAAGGATGTTAGGCTGATTGGTCGATAGGCTTTGGGGACAGTGTAATCCATCCTTCCTGCTTTTGGTAAAAACACCACTCTTACTTCTCTCCATGTCTTCGGGATGTAGCGCAGCGCTAGGCATGCCCATAACTCCTTTACCAAATGCGGCAGTAACTCGTCCAAGTCCCACTGTAGTAGAGCTGGACGGATGCCATCAGTACCTGGCCATTTGAAGGCTTAGTACTGCCCATCGTATTTTGTCTTCACTAACTATTTGGTTGGCACTTTGCCAGTCCAGATCAGTAGGTTGAAGGTTTGCCTCGTCTGGCCAGTTCCTGCCGTCTGTTACCGACGAACCAGGGAAATGGGTCTGCATAAGCAGTTCAAGACTCTCTTGTAGATTAGCTGTCTTAGTGCCGTCCTCTCTTGTTAGTAGACCTAGGTCGCGATCTTTGTCTTTTGCGAGGACCTTGTAGAGCCGTGCAGTCTGCGAGTGATCTTCGATCTCCTCACAGTAGACCCTCCAGGCCTCCCTTTGTTTTTTCCTTACTAGTTTTTTAAACTCCCGCAGATTGGTGCTGTATTGCTCCCAGTCGGCTTGAGTTCTAGTTCTGTTTGCTCCGTTGAAAGATTTTCTCGCTGTCCTCTTGAGTTCTCCCAGCTCTTTGTTCCACCATTTTGTGGCTTCCCCTGGCTGTTGTGATGCCTCAAGAGGGCAAGATTTTTCAAAGGCTTTAGTTATGGCGGTCTGTAGGCCTAGCATGCGACTTTCCAGGCCGGCATTGTCGTTAGGCGTATTCCCCTCCACTTCCCGTAGGTTCTCCCGAAGCCGGACGAGGAACTGAGCTCGATCCGTCCTTCGGGGATCCCTAAAAAGCTTCCTGGGCGCCCTTATTGAGCTAAACTCAAATGTTAACCAGCGATGATCTGGCATGGTGACCTTGTCAGAGACATGCCAGTTTATGACTAATTGAGATATGCCCGCGGAGGCAATTACGGTTTGACTCCTGGAGTTAATAAAGGTTGGTGCAGTACCATTAGCGTCATGGCGTCGTCTGCGTGCTTCACAAGCAATAGGGGAAAAAATAAATTCGAGGGAAAATGCTTACCTAGTGCAGCAGTTAAATCCCGATAAATCGGTCGTGTCACAACACGAATAGAAACCACAAGAAAGGGTAGTATTGAATCTCAATACTAAATGTTGATTCTCTATGACTGCACTAACAGCAAACCTTCTTTTCGCTTCGAAAGGTATTCTTAGAAGGACACTATTCGTTTCCGTCAATTTGCCATTCTCTTTCCACGAGATCAAAACTACATCAGATCAGCAAGTAGTGATGAGCTGAAACATACCGAGTGATTCGATACAAGGAATAATTCTAAGATAATAAACGACATAGTTCTCGTTTATTATGAGGGCAAAATGACGTTGAAAGCCACAATTAATGGGCTGAAATTAAATGGTTTAAGAAATACTACAAAAAGTACCCAAACGAAGTGATAAAATTTTAAAAATCGAAATCGACAGCAGCAATCATAAGAAATAGCCCATTCTTACTACCCAATGCTTCCAATCGAATATTACGAAAGTTACAACCGGTCGCGTCGAAAGACAAATATGAGATTCCAAGCCAGGCAGCACACAGCGGTACCAACATGAATTAGACGAATCCAATGAAGCCTAGAAGCAGGTTTTATTAACAGAATTCTTAAAAATATAAATCAGTTGCTGGCCGTTCTACGGTAATGTAATATAAATTAAGCAAAGCTATCCTAATAACCATAATATCCTATTTTATTGATTGGATCAAACCTAAGCGATCTGTGCTTTGCTTATCAACTAAAATAAATATAGTGACAAAGTGTTATAAAAACTAATATAAATATATCGTTAGCCTATATTTAGAATAAAATTAATTTACATTGATAAATGCGGCAAAAGCTTATTGACAGCAAATCGAATCAATAAATTTAGAATTAATTAACCGATAAGTATTGACCTCTTTTCAATAATTCTTACCGCAAAACACAGCATTTTTTGCTAAATGCAGCGTATAAAATGAAATTTAAAATTATTTGGACACTGGCTAAATCTGAATGTTACAACTAGAGGGGATATTAACATGTCTTCAAGTCAAAAAATTTAACTTCATCAAGATTAAAAAGCCGAGAAGCCCCATCCCAAAATCTGCTACCTGATCATAATACTAATTTGCAAATTGCTTCAAACCAATAGCTTATACTCGTCACCGAGCAGTTTAAGAAGAAGGTGCTGAAAATTGTTGGATTTTGTCCGAAGTCAAGATTTTTTTTGATAACTGGCCACGTGCGGAAGATTTCAGAACATAGCTAATACATAGCCAATACTCATGAAATTGTAATTATTCTAAATTAATTAACTTAATTTAAAAACGCGAAGACGAACCTACCAAATTATTAATTTGTCATCTACTTACAGCTTCCTTCTTTTCTTGTCCTTGAAACCGCTCGCAAGGATATATACCAATCTGGCTAATAAAAGGTAGGTTGAGATTTTGCTGTTCAAGGATGAGTACCAAACGATGGTGGATTTTATTAAAAAGATAATATTTCTTATTATTTTGAACTGACGTAAACTAACCTTTAGTATTTCATAAGACTTGTATCTTATCCGACTGGACTAATGAGAATCGCGACCATGGCGCTTTACAATATAGACTTGTAATAAATATATCCCTGCATAAAATAATAACAAATAATTGGTTTTCCTATTATTTATTCATTGGTTTACGTCATAGTCGATAAAATAGATTTAAGTGAATACTGACAAATGGTTCTTCAGGCTTGAGTTAGTACATTTTAATTTGTATTTTATTGTAGTATTTTAACTGGCAGAAGTTAACTGCATCTTAAGTTAAGAATACTTCTGTACTGCTGAAAATATGATTATGCTGTCTAAGTTTGGCTTTAAGGTAGCCGCAGAGGGGAGAGTGGTTCTGGGAAACGTTCGTATCTTATATGATATTGTCTCTGAAATACAAAATGCGATTGGCTTGCTAAGGTGTAGCCCGGGTTACTAGGCATTGGGTCGTACTGTGACGTACCAAAATAAATATCATCTCCATTTTAGCGGGCTCCAGGAAACGTTTCCTGAGTGCGGGTTTTAAAGAAATGGATCTGAGGATAATAGGCTGATAAGAGCGTATTATTACATCTACAATAAGATGATCAGTAGTAACTTAGTTGCAAGTTAAATATCTGCAACAGATTACTGGCTGATCAAATATCATTTAAACTTTCCTGATCGCTATGAAATACAGCATTTCACATAATAATGATATTTATGCGGCATAAATTTTGTTTTTAAAACCGGTACTTCACAAATTGTAAAATTGCAATCAAAAATTCCCAGGCCCTAAGTAAATAAAATTATCCGCATGATTCAGATGTTCCATGTTTTAATTGGAACAGTTTAATTTAGGCGTTGTTGTGGCGCATAATAGATCCTGTATCATGTTTATTCATTCTTGCAATATTAAACCTGCCCAACATTCTAAAGGTTACGCAAATCTCCGGCTGCTTCACTATTAAAATTATAGCTCATAAATAATGCAGAGTTATGCTAATACGACTTAAGCCGAGTTTAGACAATAATTATATACTTCAACATTCTTTGTTATTAGTACATTAATAGCCGGAGGTTAATATACATATACAGTAGTTTATATCCTGGTTACTAGAGCTATTTAGAAAATACAACTTTTATGTGATAATTAAAGTGGGGCGTTGAAAATATGCTTTTTTTCAGGTATTTACTGTAGACTGTACTGTTATGCTCAAAAACACGTGAAAAGCATCAGGGCCATCACGAGGCCCATTGACATACCAAATTCGACGTCTAAAAAGAAGACCATCAAACAGAAAAACAAAGCTCTGCATATTCACCTTCATAATCATCAGAGTTCTCCGTATCACGTGAGCGATCACAAAGCAGCTGTCACGGTCGGGATTATTATGGGTGTATTTCTGATCTGTTGGGTAAGTAACACTGACCAAAGACCTATAAATAATTCAAAAATATGCCTCAATCGAAAAAAACATATGCGCCTTAGAAATCGGGTAAAGCGTGAATTTATCAAGCATTTGACTAATAGACATTGTTATTGTTTTTGACAGAAGCGCCTATCAATATCATTTCTTATCACCCGACGTAGCCAACCACACACATTATTTTCTGCTAGCAGCATCTTCGACTGCTCGTTGGCGTGGAAGTGGGTTAAATATTTACCATTGACCAGGGCAACTAACAAATCCGCAGACCCAAACTAGAAGATCCTCGGTCTTGAGAATCTTTAAGGGCGATTCAAAATCAAATGACTATCAACTACATTTTTTTGATTGAGGTATTTCAGATCAAATAAAAGTGGGTACGTTCGTGAAGATTTAAAGTTATTGGGTAAGTTTGACGTTAACGTGATGCCATATTTCTTTCAAAAACAGAATGATATGAATACAAAAAAAAATGTAAAAGGGCCTAAAGTGAAAACAAATAAAAATAAGTTAATAAATGAACACAAATATAGAACTAGATCATATCGGATGTAACAATTTCAACCAATTAAAGATAAACGCAATATGCATAAGGTCTATCGCCACATCGACTAGTAATTAGTTATCAGTATAATGCCTATTGCTATTAAACTTTTTGCGCGTCTACCATGGTATACGTGTCGCAGTTGTACAAAAGTAAATCTAAATGTATCAGTTATGAAGTACCAAACGTAAAATTATTATAATCAGATAGTTCATCAGTCAGAACGACAATCATATTAAATTGTTCTGAAAGAAATGGGAGTACCGGACCATCTATCATTTTTAATTCGGAATCTATACATAACCAGTAAAGCAGCCGTAAGAGTCGACAATCAATTATCTAATCTCTGTAAAATAGAAAAAGAAGTCTATCAAAAATATATCCTGTCGCCTCTTCTACTTAACATCTATGGAGAACATATAATGAGACGGGTGACTGACGGATGGAAGGGCGGAGTTGCAGTTGGTGGAGTATGGATATCCAGCCTTCGATATGCGGACGATACCGCCCTACTAGCAAATACCCAAGAGGAACTTCTGTAAATCTTACATAAACTGGAAATGGAAAGTAGTAATCTTGGCCTGGATATCAACTACGAGTCCTCCAGATAAAGGAGTCCCGCAACATCGGCGTCCTAGGTGTTCGCAACTGAATCGTATGTTGTGTGTGGCAGCTTGTGTAACGGGCGTTTCTGTTTGGCACAACTCTGGGCGGAATCATCATAACAAAGTTATGATTATAGACAGGGCCCAGAATAACATGCCCTATAGATGTGAAATCGCTAGACGGACAATGAAAAGGTTCCAAAAAAGATGGCAAGATAGTGCTCTTACATTAAACACAAAAAACTCTTATTAAAGCACTGACATTCCCGGTACTTCTATACAGAGCAGAAATATGGTCGATGATCTCTGCCGATCGCAGGAAGATTGACGCATTTGAACTATGGTGCTGGCGAAGAATCATAAGAATTCACTTGTCAGCACGAAAGAACTAATGCGTCCATCATCCAAGAAATTAGAGAACCCCAAAGGCTATCCAAAATAGTGCAAGCTCGAATCCTCAGATACTTCGGACACATTCAGAGAAGAGATGAGGACAACCTGGAGGGACTAATAGTCCAGGGTCGGGTAGAAGGTACTAGGTCCAGTAGTCTCCAACACGCTGGACTGATCAAGAAGAAAGCGAAGAAGAACAAGATATTAAATTGTAAGAACAGGGAAATATAAATATGGAAAAAACTGTGAGCATTAATTGAACCGCAAGCACACTAGTCAACAGTATCCTACCAGAGGTATACTTATTTAAATCAGCCTCGGTAAGCTATGCTTACACCTAAGCACAGCGACAAAAATATTAATATCAATACAGCGCGGAAAGAAATGAAACACTCAATCTGATACAAGGCTGAAGATGCTAATAACACGTCAATAACATTATGGAGAAATCACAAACTTATCTTATCTGGTCTCTGCCGATATCTCCTCCGGCATTATGCTGCTAAGCGCCCTGGGACCCATAAACTCTCAGTGGCAATTTAAGGTAGTGCCCACCTGGACCCCGCAACTCTGTGGCTATAGTATGTATCAAAAAAATAATTAACCGTACTGAATGGTAGCTACTGGGTTAGCTACGTAACTCGCTTCAAATAAAAACCTTAACTACGTAGGGTTTTCATTGTGATGTCGAATGGGAGCAAGGCAAGCTGGCTACACGCACCCACTGAGGAAGGAAACGGCGTATTTTGTTCCGAAATCCGCCGCGTGGCCAGTTACCAAAAAGAAATCTTGACTTCAGACAAAATCCAACAAATCCAGTCATTTAATTTACTACACCAAACTGGTAACTAGCCCGAAATAAGATGATCCGCGTAAGGGCGAATTAGAAGTTCTTACACTTTTTATGAGGCTTACGCACTACCTCCTCTTTGGAGGGTTTACCAAAAAAAGTCGAGATCTTCCACCTGGAACGCCAAGTTCAGTGTTAAAGGGCAAGAAAAAATTCGACCAATAGGCCAGATTTACATTGTTCTGCGACACACGTAAAATACAAGATGATTGCCGCCAAATTTAATAACATCTTCAATATGCAATAAAACGTACCTTGGTAGGACAAAGAAACCCGATGATAAAACCATTATCCACAATGACCAAACAAACAGAAACCACCTCAATACGGCCGGCGGCCATTTTAAACTCCTGACATCAAAACCGCTTAAAACATAAATCCGCGGCGCAATAATTCAGGTCTAAACGCACCTTTAGTTAAGAGCCTGCATCTCTGTTGGAACCAGCTGCGAAGCAACCCGGGTGGTGTTGCCAAATTTAGGGAAAACAATACAACCACTAAAACATCTTGCCATGCAACATCAATAGAAAGCGAAAGACAGTCGTTTAACATCAAACTGATGGTAGCATATCAATAAATTATGCTGCTTCTTGTTGGGTTGGTCCGCAAACACATCAAAATCGCACAAGGAGCGCTAGAGATTCATGTACACCAGGCAACATTCCAAGAGTATCCCTTAATAGGCAACCGACAATTATTGTCAGCTTGTCAGAATTTTTAACTTTTCCTATTAAATCTTGAAAAAAAAATCGAAGAAAATAAACGACAAACTCCGAAACCAATATTTCTGACATCCATGAGACTATTTTAATCTATATTATCACCGAGAAAGTGATTATTCGGAAAGATAAGAGAATTATTGAATGTTTTGAAATGCACTGCTATATAGGCCTATAGCTTTGAAGGTGGGTTTCCCTCGAATGATGGCCAGAATACAGTACGATTTATTGATTGATTATGTGCTACGCCAGTGAAAATGTTCATAAAGCCCGATCGATCCCATCAAACAGCCCGAGAAAATCAGGTTACGTATACGACTACAGAACTCTCCATTTTCCCTGGAACAGGCCAATAAAAGGCTAGGGTCATACGACAACCATGCAGGTATCTAAACGAATAAGTAGTAATTTATTTAGCTTGATGGACTAGCATAATAGATGTAGGATTAAAGGTCAAATAACTGACTTTATTTGTTATATGTTGTCATACTAATTTGACATGTAACATTATTTTTATCTAGCAAAGTCTTGACATTTCGACGCAATAATAATTTTTCAAGCCTGGCCGATTAGTGCAAGAACGATGTATGTTAATATAATGTTTAATTATTTAGTTCAAGTCAAATTTATTATAATTTTAAGTGCTTTAAAAAGTTTGGGATCGGGTCAATTTTAGTCTAATGTTTTAATGCTTTTCTATTTTTTGAGATCTTTAAGTTTTTAACTCAAGTCAAATTTACTCTAATTTTGATATCCTCTTTAGTCTTTAAAAAGTTTGTATACTACTTCTTTAGTCTTTTGATGTATTTAAGGATAGCTGCAAAGGTATTTAGGATCGATTCAATTTAAGTGTAATCTTTAGTGCTTTTTTAGTTTTTGAGACATTTAAGTTTGTAATTCAAAGGTCAGCGCAGAAAGGTTTTCTGATCAAGTCAAATTTAATGTAATTTTTAGTATTTCGTTAATATGAAATAATTTCAAATGCTGCTTTATCTCTTTTTGAGATATTGATGCTTAATCCCAAATGTGGTTAGATCGATTAAATTTTAGTGCAATTTTTTAGTGCTTTTTAGTTTTTGAGGTTTTTTAAAGTTTTTAATTCAAAAGTCAACCCAGAAAGATCTTAGGTTCGAGTCAAATTTATTGTAATTTGTAAGCTCTAGTACTTCAAAAAGTATAGATCCAACTTCTTGGGTTTTTTTTGAGGTATTTAAGATTAGCCAGGAAAGTATTTAGGGTGGAATAAATTTAAGTGTAATTTTTTAGTTTCTGACACAATTTTTAGTTGTTAATTCAAAGATCAGCTCAGAAAAATTTTCCGTTCGCCAAATTTATTGTAATTTTAAATACCCTGTTAGTAGTTTGGATGCAACTTCTTTGGTTTGTTTGAGATATTCAAGGTCAGCCAGAAAAGTATTTAGAGTCGAGGAAATTTTAGTATTATCTTATAGTTTCTTCAGTTTTTAATTCAAAGATCAGCTCCGAAAAAATGTAACGTTCGGGTCAAATTTATTGTAATCTTAAGTGCTTTGTTAGCACTTTGCATCAATCAATTTTGTTAGGGTTTGTTTGGGGTTTTTGAGATATTCAAGTTTTTAATTCCAAGATCATCTCCGTCATCGAGTAGAATTTAATGTATTTTTTAGTGGTTCAAACAGTCGTTAGTGCCTTTTTGGATTTTGAAATGGTCAAATTTTAATTACCAAGTTAGCCTCAAAAGTGCTGACTTGAAAATTAAAAAGTACTTAAAAAATTATATTAAAACTGACTCGAATCTAAATATTTTTCAGGCTAACCTTGAATATCTCTAAAAACCATAGAAGTTGCATTCAAACTTTTAAAGTATTTACAAAGCACTAAAATAAATTTAACTTGAACGGAAAATCTTTCGGAGCTGACCTTAGAATTAAAAACTTAGAAATTACTCAAAGACTAAAAAGGCGCTAAAAAATTACCCTAATATTGACTCGACTCTAACTATTTCTCGAGCTAACCTTGAATATCTCAAAGAAACCCAAGAAGTTGCTTCCAAAGTTTTTAAAGATTAACGAAGTAATAAAAATAAAAATAAATTTGACTCGATAGTAAAATCTTTCTGGGCTGAATTAAAAACTTAAATGCCTCAAATCCTAAAAAAGCACTAAAAGATTACACTAGAATTGATGTGGTTGCATGTGTTCGCAGTTACATTGTTCATGAAATGAAATGCTGTGTTTTATTATTATTAAACCAATTACAGCATATGCCCTGAGATTTTTAATTATGATAATGGTGTGAGAAATCAAGCAACCGATTCTCATTGATGGCAAAAATGAATCCGAAGATTAATTTATAATCACTTAGGTCGCACCAGACGATGAAATTACTTCGTTCACATTTCTCTTGAATATTGAGGCAAGAGTTCAACTGAAACAGAGTACGCAATTGCCGGAGTGCACATAAACCTTTTTTTTTACGTAGGAATAATCCCATACTTTTATTGGCAAATAAAATATATTTTTTCTCTGGAAATTCGGCTCGAAGAACCAGCAGAGAATTTGAGATATAAACTGTAAAGTTACCGGTTGTTGGGGAAGGAAAAATGAATTATTTGGGGAATGAGTAGTATGAGGCGCGTTGTCAAGAGACATTATTATTTAATCGATATCTTATTATATAATTTTGTTGCAGGTCCCGTTCTTTTGCATCAACATTGTTGCCGCCTTTTGCAAGACCTGCATTCCGGACGTCACATTCAAAATTCTCACTTGGCTAGGTTACTCGAATTCAGCCTTCAATCCGATAATATATTCGATATTCAATACCGAGTTCCGTGAAGCGTTTAAACGTATACTGACTGCTCGCTACCCAGATTGGTGCAAGTGCGGGTACCAATCGGTATCGTTGAATAACGAAAAATACGTTACGGACTATGGTACCAAAACTTTGGTGGTGAATGCGAGAAGAAACGGGTCTTTCGGCGAGTTTTCCAGCGAGCACGTGAGTTGCGATTCTGTGCGGCAAACTCGAGTCAATTCGGCAGCAGACGTGCTGGGAGACGAGATCAACGACATTTGACAGGACTATGATCATCTTCAAGACACCATGGTATAGAGGCGTGATAGTAGAATTTCTTATGACTGATTTGTACTTGAATCATTTTATCTTGAGAAATTTAAATGCGGATTATTAGTTATATATACAAGGAGGTGCATAAGAGGTGACGCACGCACCTAAAATATTGAGCCACTTGAAGTTGAACAATACAGCTAATATTTTCATTATTTTGTAGGTCTATCCTTTGGCACTTCAGAGCATATATCGGATGTATCGGTAATCTATAAGTTTTTAGTTAAAATAGAAAGTGCGGATTTTTCCATCAATGTGGATTCTTTGACGCTTGATAAACCAACATGAAATACGAATTAGTCACTCTATAATATGTCGTAGTCTGAAAAAGCATATCTGTAATAATCATAATTGAGGAATAGGAGAGGGTTATTTACGGATGAATCGCGATTGTGTTTGTTTTTTCCAGATGAGGACTAAATAGTGTGGGAAGAACTGGTAAGTAATCAAAAAGTTATGATAAGTGAAAGAGGACGCTTTGGTGGCGAGTCAGTAATGGTCTGAAAAAAGCAAATTGGATGGTCCAAACATAGTTTCAAGAGATGGCGCATTTCGACACGACTTCTGTAGAACATATAGAGATTGCAATAGTCATGATTGAGGAATAGGGCTATTTACGGATGAATCGGGACTGAATTGGATTTCTCCGGATGGGCACTAAATAGTGTGGGAAGAAATGGCAAGTAATCAAAAAGTTATGATTAATGAAAGAGGACGCTTTGGTGGCGAGTAAGTAATGGTCTGAAAAAAGCAAATAGGAGGGCCCAAACATAGTTTTAAGAGATGGCACATTTCGACACGCCTTCTGTAGACCATACAGAGATTGTAGATATTGTCAAAGAGAGTTCTTGGGACGCTTCCCATCACGTGTCGCCGAGTATATTTGCTTGTGGTGATCCTCTTTGCTCTTTCAGGTTGCGTAGCTCAGATGGTGATGAATAGAATAATAACTCGCTAACTTCGAAACAAATGTACGTATATTAATGCCCAGGTTTAGTATAAATTGACGTATGCAACTATGTTGATATTGGACGCAACCTATCTGGTTCTCTTGAGGCGATTCCCTTAAAAGTACTTTTAGTTTATGTTGACTTTAAGAGATCTAATTCGATTACTTTATATTGGTATGCTTAATTCGGTTCAAGCTTTTGCCGTTGAGGTACTACGAACTGGTCCAAGACTGGAGGGCTTCAACTTGTTACCAGTAAGCATTTGCCGTTGAGGTACTACGAACTGGACCAAGTTGTTGTTTATTCGGTTTGCACGTTCTTCTATACTAAAATTTGTTGAAAGTTTACTGATTGTTTTTAAAACATATGAAGATAATACGTATAATAATTATTATCTTTCAAAATCAAGTATCAAATTCAAACTTTAGACTGATACTAGAATTTATTAATTAACACATCCCCCCCCTTACAAGCAATGACCTCCAATGCTGAAGAGCATCTTTTAGGATACAAAGTTAAAAATTCCTCGTTGATGAAGATAAAAAAGATATCTCCAAAAAATAATGCATTTTGCCGAATTTCCAAATATTCTTTTTTAGGGTATAAAAAGAATGGAGTCTGCCTAATTATTAACGAGTGGTCCACAATGTTCGAATTGTCATATCGTTCCTTATATAATTAAATTTAAGTTATATTTTGAGCACTTTAATCTTGATTCTGGCTATGGTTAAGTTCGGCCCTGGATCTTACTCCTACTCTGTTCAGAATATTTGCTGTGGGTCTGCATTTGGCTGCTATTTGTATAAGAGCTAATTTCCATCTGACCGAATTGCATGACGCCATTGAGTAGTGCTCCATGTACAGGCCAAAAATATAAACAAAATATGAGTAATCAATATTAACAGTACTTGATTGTTTTGTTTAGTAGACTGTAATAATCATGATTGAGGAATAGGGGAGGCTTCTTTACAGATGAATCGCGATTGTGTTTGTTTTCTCCGGATGGGCACTAAATAGCGTGGAGAAAACTGGAAAGTCATCAAAAAGTTATGTTTAGTGAAAGAGGGCCCTTTGGTGACGGGTCGATAATGGTCTGGGGTAACGGTATTAAAAGTGTGTGCGTTTCTACCAAAGCAATACGTAGTTCCATTATTTGCTCGTAATATACAATAATGGAAGATCACATACTGCAGCTGTCTAAAGCGCATGTCTTCGGTAATGTAGCTGAATCAAGTGATCGTCACGTAATTTTTTTTTTGGCCTGGGCTAGAACGAATCTAGTTCTGATTCGTTTCTTCTTATCTTCATATTCTTCTACATCCTGTCGCTGACTATTCCAAAAATTATGACACTTCAAAGGCATAATCAGTAAAATAAATACATATTGTTTAGTGTAGGCCTATGAAGCAACACTTTGCTTAGAAGCCTGTAACTCTCAAACTGAGCAAGACAGCGGGAAATACCAGAGAGCAAAAAGATAGGAAAAAGTTCATCTGACTGGTTGGTCATAAAATTCATAGGTCATTTTAAAATTAATTAAAAGATTTGCACATTTTCATTCTGATATTATGCCAAAGGATAGACATACAAAATTTTAGATGCGTGACTTTTTTGCACGTCAATGTACTTAAGGTAAATCACATCTAGTTCCTTCAAAAATATTTCCCAAGAGTTGTAAATTTATTTATGACCTCGTATAGCTTCAGAATAGGATACCAGCAAGAAAAGAAACAGGAATATGACGAAAAAGAGAAAGTGACGGAAAGATACAACATTAATAGTTTGGAACAAGAAAGTACAAAAGAACTATACAAAGACAGACTAAATAATAAACTACAAAGAACATCTTTCGATAGTATAGAGGAAGAGTATGAATACATAAAATCATGCATAAAAGCAGCAGCGAGAGAGGCATTAGGATGCTAGGAAAAAGAAGGGAAACAAAAACCATACTGATGGGATGAGGAGATCGAATCTGTGAATCTGATATAGAGAACATACTGAAAACTATACACCATGTTAACCTCCAAAAACCTAAATGATAAGCTTGCATATAAACAAGTACGAAGAATGATCTTTACAAAAAAGAACGAAAAATGAGAGAGAACATGCTCTAGATTCAATTCAATACCTAAGTGGAAGAAAAAGCACAGAAAGTTAGAGAATACTAAAGAACATGAGACGGGAAAGGAACAAAGACATAATTTCCCCAATAACAGAGCTATCATGGAATCAGTATTTCGAAAAAATACTGACAGAAGATAGAAATGAGTTCCAAATTACTGATAATACTGACACAAATATAACCACTCAAGGATCCCCAGTAAGAATATCGGTATCAGAAGTAAAAAAATCAGTTAACGCAATGGAAGAGCGGTGGGACCAGGAAATATTCCTGGAGAACTTATTAAATATGGGACAGAAAAACTAACCCAGATGCTCACAAATCTATTCCAAAGATGTATAAATAAGCCAGAAGTGCCAAAGGAATGGAAGTTATCATATATATATCAGTAATCCATAAGAAAGGGGACAAAAATAAATGCGCCAACTATAGAGGAATATCCGTAACCAACACCATATACAGGATATATGGTAGAATACTCAAAAACAAGATAGAAGATGAATACAGTGCAATAGAGGCAGAAGAGCAAGCAGGATTCAGAGCAGGAAGATCCACCATTGTGACCACCTATTTACGTTAACTCGTAGAAAAGAAAATCGCATATAACCAGGAAGTTTATTTGCTATTTGTGGACCTTAAAAAAGCCTATGACAGCATTCCTCTAGTAAAATTATGGGAAGCTTTACAACATACCAACATAAATGCTGAAATAATAAAACCAATCGAATCACTCTATAATGATGCAAGAACACAAATAAAAATAGGAAATAACTTAACAACCGGGTTCACAGTAACCAAGGGACTCAGACCAGGGTGTTGTATATCGGCAACACTGTTCAAAGTCTATCTAGAGAGCGCATTAACAAGATGGAAGAGAAAATGCGAAGCAATGGGCATACCTGTGGATGATACATCAACAATCTATACTTTGGCATTTGCGGATGATCAGGTGGTGATTGCACAAGACATTGATGGCATTGAATATATGACACGCAGACTAATTGAAGAGTATGATACGTGGGGTCTAGAGGTTAACATACGGAAAACAGAATACATGTGTATAGGAGGAGAACAACAAGATCTGCCTATCTCAGACAAACAGAATATCAAACACTGCAGCTCATACAAATATCTAGGCGTAAAAATATCGAAAGAAGGAAGTCTGGATGAAGCAATAGCCGAATGAAATCTTCAAGGCAGGAAGGCTGCATCCATGTTAAACGGCATACAATGGGATAAACACATTACAAAGGAAACCAATTAAAAGTATATAGTAACCTATAGTAGTGGAGTGTGGCCTATAAAGGATAGGACAGAGAAAGCACTAAAAGCCACAGAGATGTATTACTGGAGAAGAACGGCAGGAAAATCTAGATCGGAAAGGATCAGAAATGAAAGGATAAGGGAAATAATGGAAGTAAAGCACGATATTGTAGATGACATAAAAACTGCACAACTCAGATGAGATGGACATGTACAGGGAATGGGCCAAGACCCACTCCCGAAGAAAGTACCGCACTGGAGAGGAAGACGGAAAGCTAGAGAGAGAGTATAGGCGGAGAATTCCGGACGAGAGGACTGGAGGAAGAAACTTGCAGAAACCGAGACATTTGGAGATTAGGAATCGGAAGACGGATAATGTTGTAACCCGATAGTAAACCATTAGTATTTAGATCCACATAAAAATGTGTGGAAAACACAACAACAACAACTGTAGTTTAAGAAAATAACTAGAAAATCGTTAATTATTTTTTTTCATTACTCAGATACTATTAAAACGAACTACGAATAAAATACTTGCCGAATTGTTGGACCATAAAAACTTTTTCGGCTCACAAACTTGTATTTTTTAAGTTCAGTAAAATCAATTGTCTATTATAATTCGTAGACGTTTCTGCTATTTTTCTCAAGTTAAAACGAGTTAAGTCTAGTATACTTAGTAGTTATCATTGTAAATAGATAGTCTTCCTTCTACGATGTACATATGGAAAAATATGAGATATTATACGTAAAATGTATAGTGAAAACTGGAACACGTTTATCGACCAAATATCGCTTGCTAAACGTTGAAATATTTTCTTACATCTATTGTTCTGTCTAGAATACGTTTCATCAATCTAAGTTCCAAGTTAACCGCCGTGTGATTAGTTTTAAGTGTAAAAGTGCATTTGAATTTAGAATTTCATGAGAGAAGTATTTTTTATCAGCTTACAAAAATTTGACCGTCACGATTGCCACTAAATTTGTTTTTACAAGAAATTTATCAATGATTATTGATCCTTGAAAATAGGGGAAAATCCTGTAAATTTTGAATACACAGATTGGTTATTATTTTGACTGCAATTTATCAAAATAAACATCAAGATTACAAATAACTTATGCATTTAAAAGTGTAAACTTACACCAACTCTTTCAGGACAATTAATCCTATCTCAGATCAGTTTGAGATTATGGTTACGCTCTTAAACTAATAAATTCTCTTGTAAAGTATCTCGCCGATATTACAAGAATAATAAATCAAAGCAACGTAAGATATTACTTGTAAAACTATGTCTTATAACCCTAGTATTGCCCAAATCTTATTGTATAGTTATAGTCAGGTATAAATGAAATGATCGTTAATGAAATTTAAACTAAATCAATCCCATGGCAGCGGAAATATCAGAAGACCAATAAACAGTGTTCAATAATTCCAAATCAATAAAATAACCAATGAAGTATATATGTAATGTAACGAGTTGAGCTCAAGTCGATTCCGATACCAAGGTGACAAATTAAATTAGTAAATTTCGGTTATGTGGAATAAATTGCTGCTATGAGCTTTACAGCCAAACATAGTAAAAAATGACTCAGTCGGTTATTCCAGACCAATAAAACGAGAACATCGTAATACTCTATTTAATAGCCTTTACAACGTTACATGCTAATGAATATAATTTAAATATGAACTTCTTAATAAAATTTCATTTTTTCTCAAACAGTTAAGATGCTGCAGCAAAATATTTATCGAAAGTAAGAATATCCTCTGTAAGAATAAAAAAAAATAAAGAGCTGCTAAAATGCGCAAAACTCAACTAAACCAATTTTTGTGATGCTCAGACGCAAGCAGACAAATTTTTAATAAGTTCGAAAATTTCTTATGGATTACAAGAAATTAACAAATTTTGAAGTAGAAATGTTGAGCTGATTAGCGCTTGGAAAAATGGCCGAAACCATAAGATTGAATCCAAAGTACAAAATATAGAATCTACACGTTATGGTCCATACATTAAGTAGAAATACAAATGACTAAGTATAATGTTTAACTACATTAGTAATTGAAACACTGTTTCTGATTTTCACTAATTTTTAAATTTATGCATGTATGGGTGTGAATAAATTTAAAAATTAGTGAAAATCAGAAACAGTGTTTCAATTCCTAGTGTATCATGGATTTTCATCAAGTAACGATCGAGTTAATTTCATAATTTTTAAGATTAAATGAAAAACAGATGGAAAATAGGCAGGACCCGAAAGATCGAAAATATTGAAGATCAGAAATGGAAAATACAGAATATCTAAAATTAAATGTATCATGTTAAAAAATTAGATTAATTTGAATATTGGTGACTTTTGATTGGATTGTTCCGTATTCCTATCGCATTAACGCTGACTTTTTTGAAAGTTTAAAAGCGTTTTTTGAAAGGTGTGTCGGCTACAAATCGAAGTTGGTTCGTTTTGGGAGGTTTGATTTGGATAGTAAACTGTAACGATTTACTGCCATTAGATCTTAGTAAATTATTATTACTAATAACTCCATTTTTCGACCGTTTCTAATTTTGCCTTTTCATACCTCCGACCTTTTGATTTTCAGCAATTTGTACTTTCGATCAACTATACTCTTGCGTCTTCAATTTTAGATCTTTTATGCATCGATCTCTCGAATTTTTCCTTATATTTATATTCTCCAGATTTTATTATTTTGATATTTGGCATTTTCACCTTTTTGTGACCGAAAATATGAAATCTCAAAATTATAAAAGATAGAAAATACAAAATCTAAAATTATTTACTATTTAGTTAGTGTTGGGGAAACACCCCAACACGTGTATAAACTATCGTTTTTCACCGTATAGTTTGGTGAGAACACCCTGTATGTATGTAGAATGAATGAGCCGTAATTAAACACAAAATAGATTTATTTCACCCCGGGTACAATCCAATTTGTACATCTAAATCAGCAAATGTCACGCTTTTCAAAACCCCTTAGTCCAACCCTAGACGGACGATCCCTTAGTTCGAACCTGTAAACCAAGTACTGTCAGTATAACAGGTTACAATTCAGCAACTCTTCATAAGACGTATTCTTTTTTTCAACGGTTGATCCACCGATTGCACCGGTTGAGCCATTTGGCGTTCTTTTATTGTTCGATGGACTACCGGTTGTGTCTCAATCATGTTCTTTTATTCACGATGGATTAACGTATGGTTGCATCAGCTTCCACCAGCTCGCCAAGTCGGTTGTTTCGGTGTATTGTGGGGGGGAGCAACTTTCCTAACCTATTCATTTAACATTTGTTTGTTTTGAATTAAGAATTTAAGAATTTGATACATAGAATCATTGTTAAATTGTTTAGATAAATATAAATATAAACAATAATATAATGGACCGTTGACCGCACAACTCGGGTATTAGTTTTAATGTTTTTTTAACAGAATACGAATTGACTCGTCCTTCAAAGGGTGAGTAAATTTTCCACTAAACCTACTAAAATGATATGTGTAAAATAATCTTAAATGTTGTGTGGTAGTTGAAACATAAAACCTTAAAAAGGAGACTTTATGTGAGATATGTCTTTATTTATTATATATCCTTTTTTCCTTGAAGAAATTTCTGAAAAGTATCTTAAGCTCTATAAAAATGATGTAATATTTGGAAATCTTGAAGAAAGTAGTAAATCAGTTGGATCTGGATCTCGGAGTTACTAAATGGTTTCGTCATCATCATCAGAATCGGAGTCGCTGGAATACAGTACTCTCGCCGCTAAGGCGACCGCAACAGAGATCATTTTATATTATCAAAAACTTCTGCAAAAATTACAAATTATTGTTGTTTATATAGTATTTAAACGTCAGTCAAACGTCAAGCTTCCATCAATGCGTTCTTATTTTCTCAGAACCGGTGTCCACCGGTTGATGACGACGGGACCCTAGAAATGTCAACCGTAAAAACATCGGTTCACCAATGATTGAATCCACCGGTGAATAAAAGAATACGCCTATACGTAAAGGAAAACGTTTGTAATCGTTTTCAAGTTAATGCATTTTTGTCTCCGTCAGTCTTGTAAACAGCAGTCTGTCAAAGAAAGAAAGAAGATGTTCCCCCTCTCAGATAAAAACCGACGCCGAGTTTTCCCGCGTTATGGTCCCTCCCGAAAGATCATATTTCAGTTCAGTTAAGACGTTCGCTTAAATAGCAGTAAAACGTGCTGTTCTCCGGCCAAAGGTCAAGTTCCTTTTTGGGCCAATTTCTCTTGTATGCACGAATATTAGAAAATATTTCGTGCACCTCAGTTATCTTTGTCCAAGTTTTGGACAAAGACCTCCTTTGTGCTTCTTAAAAGCAATTCTTCGAAGTTAGAAACGATAGCATCCCCGTTCTCGTTGGAACATAAAATGGCGGAAGGCAGACTGACATTCCTGGTCGAATTCCTGTAAAGCAAGGCAGGTAAAGCAGTCGAAGGGACAAGGTATGCTGTGTGAAAGTTACTAAGTTGAAGACGAAGTCTTAAAATAATAAAGATAAAAACTAATTTCTAAATCAAACAATCAAGACGCTTCAGTAGACATTTTTAAATTTAAGAAACCTTTTGTAATTTTAGTTTTATACTGGAACGAATGATGAGTGATTGATAGTTTTAGTCTAAGAATTGTATATATATTTTTTCTATTTAACAAAGAAAACATTGTTTGTTTATCTCCATTATATTTAAATGCAATTTACACCTGCATTATTAAATTATATCAATACCGAATACATGTTTCAGTTTCTCTCACCACCCTAGGTTATACTGTCCATTAAAAGTGGTTAATTAAAATACCACACCCTTCTTTATGGTTTTAAGCAATAATAAAATACTTTGTGTATCCCGACCAGTTAGAATTCAATAGATCAAGTTGTTGTTGACTATGATCATCTTAATCTAAAATTATTTATTATTTTTTAAATATTCACTATTTCAAATTTTCTTATAAAAGTGTATCATGTTATAAAATTAAATTAATTCAATTATTGGAAGTTGGTTCGTATTGAGAGGTTTGGTTTGAATTGTAAACTGTAACGATTTGCTGCCACTAGACCATAATAAATTATTATTACTAATAATTCCGTTTTTCGACCGTTTGTAATTTTAGCTTTTTGTATCTTCGACCTTTTGGTTTTTAGCATTTTGTACTTTCGATCTACTGTACTTTTCAGTTTTTATAATTTCGATCTTTTATGCATCGATCTCTTTAATTTGTCGTTATAGTTATATTCTCGAGCTTTTATATTTTCGATATTTGGTATTTTCACCTTTTTGTGGCCGAAAATATGAAAAGTCGAAAATAAAAAAGATCGAAAATACAAAGTAGAGGAAATCTAAAATTAATTATTATTTAGTTAGAATTCAATATATCAGTTGTTGTTAATAATGATCATCTTAATCTAAAATAAATTATTTATTACTTTTTAAGTATTAGTTATTTCAAATGTTCTTATAAAATGTGTATTGGGATATAAAATGAGATTGATTCGAATATTGGTCAGTTCTGGTTGGATTTTTCCCTATTCCTATTACATTAGTATCGGCAGTTTTCGAAAGTTTGAATTCATTTTTATGAAAGGTGTGTCGGTTGCAAACCGAAGTTCGTTCGTATTGACAGGTTTGATTTGGATAGAAAACCGTAACGATTTGCTGCTACTAGACCTGAGCAAATTATTATTACTAATAATTCTGTTTTTCGGCCGTTTGTAAGTTTGACCTTTTGTACCTTCGACCTTTTGATTTTCTACATTTTGCATTTTCGATCCACTGTACTTTTCGGTTTTCATACTTTCGATCTTTTATGCATCGATTTCTTGAATTCGTCACGAGCTCTTATATTTTCGATACTTAGTATTTTCACCTCTTTTTGACCGAAAATATGAAATGTCAAAATATAAAAGATCGAAATTACAAAATAGAGGAAATTTAAAATTATTTATTATTTAGTTAGACTTCAATATATCAGTTGTTGTTGATTAGGATCATCTTAATCCAAAATTATTTATTATTTTTTAAGTATTAATTATTTAATTTTTTTTTAATATAATGTGTATTGGGATATAAAATGAGATTGATTCGAATATTGGTTAGTTCTGGATGGATTGTTCCATATTCCTATCGCATTAGCTCTGACATTTTTGAAAGTTTGATAATTTTTTTGCGGAAGGTGTGCTGCTGCAAATCGAAGGTGGTTCGTATTGAGAGGTTTAATTTGGATAGAAAACCGTAACGATTTCCTGCCACTAGATTTGAGTAAATTATTACTAATAATAATTCCGTTTTTCGACCGTTTGCAATTTTGGCTTTTTGTACCTTAGACCTTTTGATTTGCAGCATTTTGTGGTTTCGATCTGTTGAATTTGTCGTTATATTAATATTATCGAGCTTTTATATTTTCGATATTTAGTGTTTTCACCTTTTTGTGATCGAAAATATGAAAATGCGAAAATATAAAATATCGAAAATACAAAATAGAGGAAATCTAAAATTATTTATTATTTAGTTAGATTTCAGTATTCAATAGCTATATTCGTTAATTTTGAAAGCTTTTTGGTGAAAGTTGTGCCGGTTGCAAATCGAAGTTGGTTCGTATTGAAAGGCTTGCTTTGGATAGTAAGCCGTAACGATTTGCTGCCAGTGGACCTTAGTAAATTATTATTACTAATAATTCCGTTTTTCGGCCATTTGTAATTTTGCTTTTCGAACCTTCGACCTTTTGATTTTCAGTATTTCGTACTTTCGATCTACTGTTCTTTTAGGTTTTTATATTTTCGATTTTTTATGTATCGATCTTTTGAATTTGCCGTTATATTTATAATCTCGAACTTTCATATTTTAGATATTTGGTATTTTCTCCTTGTTGTGCTTCCGATATTTTCTTACCTTGTAAAAGGTCGACATTTCAAAATATTGAATGAAAAAAAGTTAAATCTATACACTATGATTCAAAAACATTAGGTTGAAAAACAAATGACTAAACATAAACAAGGTGGAATTAACAAAATATTATAAAATACGACCGAAAATGTGAAAAGTCCAAAATATAAAATAGAAGAAATCTAAAACTATTTATTATTTAGTTAGTATTCAATATTTCAAGTTGTTCTGTAAAAGACGTGTCAGGCTACAAAACGAGACTCATATACCCGTCGCATTAGCGCTATAAATTTTTTGTGGTTTATCGGTTGTAAATCGAAGTAGGTTAGGATTGAGAGGTTTGGTTTGCATAGTAAACCATAAAGATTTGCTTCCACAGAAGCTAAGGATTATAAACACAAATTATTATTACTAATAATTTCGATTATTTATTTTTTTCGGCCATTTGTAATTTTGATTTTTGTTCTTTCCACCTTTCTTATTTTCAGCATTTTGAACTTTCTATCTACCGTACTCTTAGGTTTTTATGTTTTCGATCTTTTATGCATTTTCCGGCTTATTTATATTCCCGAGCTTACCTATATACTTCGATCTTCATCTTTGATATCTGCTCCTTTTCTTGTTTTCGATATTTTCTTATCGTTCGACCTCTTGTTTTTCAGTTTTTTTCGCCTCGATTCGAAATCGGTTATACCTAAATAATGGTTAATTGAGTTATTTTGTATTTCAATTTCTATTGTAACATTAGAAGTAATGATTTTTTTTATCAAACTCATTTAGAGAAAAAATATTGTGCACATTACACACTCATTATTTAATAAATATTATTATATTTACATCCCTTTATTTTCAGTTTATCGTATTACGGACTAACCCTATGCTATAATTTTAATTGACCTAGTTAAGGTAATTAGGCAATTATGCTATTAAAAGTCTGTTCGTTAACATTCTCTAACGAGGTAGTTAATGAGCAATAACTACCAACCAGCTGAAAATTATAACATTTGGTTAACAGTTTTGTCTCGATTAATGTTTTTGTACTTATTTGCGGTTTGAGTTTAAGGCCGCATATATGGTCCTATAACAGCGCGTAAAAGCGCAAATTTTAGTAATTTACGTTATAAGTGCGGTAGGTGACTTATTACAGTACGAGTTGTTTTACGGACGAGGCGACGTAGGAGTCGAGTACGGAATATAAACGAGTACTGTAATAAGACCTAACGGACGTATATAATAACAATATAATATTTTATTTCATACTGTCTTTATAATTATTTTTAAAATGAATAAAAAGTATTACAATTTAAAAAATATTAGTTGTCAATCTAACAATCGGTCCAACTTAACAATGTTATAGCCATGGTTATTCATCGCGAATTATGATTTTCTTTTGCTTGTCACTGTCAAATAAATAAATTACGGTATCAGATACTGTAATAACACATTACGGTATCATATACTGTAATTTTCGATTTACGGGCCTCAAATGAGTCCGGGAAATTGTCATTTAGCGGAGAGTATGAAATAAAAATCATTACATCCTTTCCCATATACATGAGATTTTCTTCCTTCAAGTAAAAAGCGGAGTACATATTAGCTCTCAACTTGATAAAAAATCTCAAACACAGTTAGGTTAGCCCGTCTTGAGCGACACTTATTAGAAACTTTCCTGGAAAAAACGTGTTTGATTAGCGCTTTTTAATGTATAAAAAGCGGATGAAAACAACCAAAGGATACTCGCTACAAGTAATTTTACAGCAATTGACCTTGCTACATCTTAGTTATTTTTCGTGCCTAGTAGAAGTTAATTGCAGACATATACGATTGATTGAAATTGATTGTCATCTGGCCTTGACGATGCCTTGAGTGTATCGTATGGGCAAATTAATCATTTTTAATTATAAAATTTAATAAAAAAAAAACGGGATTGATTAGCGCTTTTTTATCTATAAAAAAAGGATGAAAACAATCATGTGAAGGGGTTAGTTATAAGTCACTTTACAGCAATTAACCTTGTCATATCTTAATAGCTCCTGTATACCTTGAGTTAATTACGCACATGTACCAACATGAATTCTATATTATTTCGTATTTCGTTGGTTTTCCTTAATGTAACATTCGTTTTCTTATATCTTAATTTATTGTCCTACTGACGTTTCGTTTCGAAAATCGATTTTCATTTGGGCTTGACGTTGCCTTGCGCGTATCGTAAAAGCAAATTTTTGCGGCACTATTTAATTTTTTTTAATTATAAACTTTCCTAGAAAAAAAGGGGTTGGTTAGCGCTTTTTAATGTATGAAAAAGGGATGAAAACAATCATGTAATGGAGTTAGTTACAGAAATTAACCTTGCCATATCAAAATTGTTCCTGCCTAGCATAAGTTAATTGCGGACATCTACCATCTTAAACGCTATATTATTTCGGTTTCCGTTGACTTTCCTTAAAGTAACATTAGTTTCCTTAATTCCTAATTAATTTTCCTAGTGATATTTCATTTCGAAAACTGATTGTCGTCTGAGCTTGACGTTGCCTTGCGCGTATCGTAAAGGTAAATTTTTGCTACACCATTTAATTATTTTTAATAACAAACTTTCCTAGAAAAAAAGCGGCATTGATTAGCGCTTTTTAATGTATAAAACGGGGAAGAAAACAACGATGTGAAAGAGTTAGCTACAGATCATTAACTTTGCCATATCTTAATTGTTCCTGTATATTAAACGTTAATTGCGGACATATACCATCATAAATGCTATATTATTTCGATTTTCGTTGATTTTCCATAATTTACGATTCGTTTTGTTAATCTATTTGCCTAGTGACATTTTATGACGAAGATCAATTGCCATCTGGCCTTGACGTTGCCTTGCGTGTATCGTAGAGGGAAAATTTTTGAGGGACTATTATTTTTAATAATAAACTCTTCAGAAAAAAAACAGATTGATTAGCGCTTTTTAATGTATAAAAAACTGATGAATGAAACTATGAAAATAAGTTCGCTGCAAGTCATTTTACATCAATTAACCTTGTCATATCTTAATTGTTCCTGCCTAGCATAAGTTAATTGCGGACCTATACCATAATAAATGTTATATTTCCTTAATGTAACATTGGTTCCCTTAAGTCCTAATTAATTTTCCTAGTGATATTTTATTTCGAAAATTGATTGTCATCTGAGCTTGACGTTGCCTTGCGCGTATCGTAAAGGCAAGTTTTTGCGACGCCATTTAATTATTTTTAATTAAAAACTGATTAGCGCTCTTTAATGTATAAAACGGGGATGTAAACAACGATGTGAAGGAGTTAGCTACAGGTCATTTTACAGCAATTAACCTTACCATATCTTAATTGCTCATGTATAGTAAGTTAATTGAGGACATATACCATCATAAATGATATATTATTTTGGTCTTCGTTGATTTTCCTAAAAGTAACATCCGTTTTCTTAATTCTTAATTGACTTTCCTAGTGACATTTCATTTCGACAATCGATTTTCATCTCAACTGGACGTTGCCTTGCGTGAATCGTAAAGGTAAATTTTTAGGCACTATTTAATAATTGTTTTTAATTATTATAAAGTTTCCTATAAAAAACGAAGTTCTTTTTATATATAAAAAGAGGATGAAAACAACCATGTAAAAGAGTTAGTTAGAAGTCATTTTACAACAATTAACCTAGCCATATTTTAATTGTTCTTGCATAGTAAAACTTAATTGCTGACATATACCATCATAAATGCTATATTAGTTCGATCATCGTTGAGTTTCCTTAATGTAACATTCGTTTTGTTAATTCTTAATTTACTTCCTTAATGACATTTCATTTCGAAAATCGATTGTCATCTGGGCTTAACGTTGCCCTGCGTGTATAGTAAAGAAAAAATTTTGCGGCACCATTTAATGATATTTAATTATTAACTTTTTTGGAAAATTTGATTGGTTAGCTTTTTATGTATAAAAGAAGGCATGAAATCAATTATGTGTAGTTCGCTACAAGTCATTCTACAACAAGTAATCTTAACATATCTTAATTGTTCCTGCATAGTAAAAGTTAATTGCCGACATATATTAGCATAAATGCTATATTATTTCGGTGTTCGTTGATTTTCCTTAAAGTAACATTCGTTTTCTCAATTCTTAGTTTACTTTCCTAGTGACATTTCATTTCGAAAATCGATTGTCATCTGAGCTTGACGTTGACTTACGTGTATCGTAATGGCAAATTTTTGTGACACTATTTAATTATTTCTAATTATAAACTATCCTAGAGAAAAACGAAATTGATTAGCGCTTTTTAATGTATAAACATGGAATGAAAACAACCATGAAAACTAGTTAGTTACAAATCATTTTACAGCAATTAACCTTGCCATATCTTAATGGCTTCTGTATAGTAAAAGTTAATTGTGGACATGTACCATCATAAGTGCTATATTATTGTAATGTAACATTCGTTTTCTTAATTTTTAATTTATTTTCCTAGCGACATTTCGTTTCGAAAATCGATTGTCGACTGAGCTTGACGTTGCTGTGGGTGTATCGTAAAGGCAAATTTTTGCAGCACTATTTAATTATTTTTTATTATATACTATCCTAGAAGAAAACGAGATTAAGTAGTGATTTTTAATGTAAAAAGGGGATGAAAACAACCATGTAAAAGAGTTAGAAGTCATTTTACAGCAATTAACCTTGTAATATCTTTTTTGTCCCTGCATAGTAAAAGTTAATTATGGACATATACCATCATAAATGCTATATTATTTCTATCTTTGTTGAATTTCCTTAATGTAACATTGGTTTTGTTAATTCTTAATTTACTTTCCTAGTGACATTTCATTTCGAAAATCTATTGTCATCTAAGCTTGACGTTGCCTTGCGTGTATTGTAGCGGCAAATTTTTGCGTCACTATTTAATTATTTTTAGTTATAAACTTTCCTAGAAAAAAAACGAGATTGATTAGCATTTTTAATATATAGAAAAGGGATGAAAACAACCATGTAAAGAAGTTAGTTAATTTTACAGCAATTAATCTTAGTTGCTTCTGCTTAGTAGAAGATAATTGCGGACATCATAAATGCGTTGATTTTCCTTAATGCAACATTCGTTTTCTTCATTTATTTTCCTAGTGACATTTCACCTCGAAAATCGATTGTCATCTGGGCTTGACGTTGCCCTGCGCGTATCGTAAGGGCAAATTTTTGTGGCTCTATTTATTTATTTTTAATTATAAACTTCTCTAGAAAAAACGGATTGGTTATTAAATATATAAAATCGGGATGAAAACCATATAAACGATTTCGCTTCAAGTCATTCTGCAATAATTTACCTTGCCATATCTTGCCTGGCTTAAGTTAATTGCGTACATATTCCATCATAATGATATATTATTTTGACCTTCGTTGCTTTCTTCTAATGCAAAATTCGCTTTCTTAATTTATTTTCCAAGTGACATTTGAATTCGAAAATCGACTGTTATCTGAGCTTGACGTTGACTTACGTGTATCGTAATGACAAATTTTTGTCGCACCATTTAATTATTTTTAATTATAAACTTTCTTGGACAAAAAACGAGATTGATTAGCGCTTTGTAATGTATAAAAAAGGGACCAAAAGAACCATGTAAAGGAGTTAGTTACAAATCACTTCCCTAATGCCTGGGGGTTAATTGTTCCTGCCTAGCATAAGTTAATTGCGGACATATGCCATCATAAATGCTATTTTCCTAGATTTTTCTTAATGTAACATTCGTTACGACTTTTTCCATATCCATTTTTGATTAAAAAACTTTATTACTTTTTTTGCCAATTCTTTTATGTTCGAAAATTATAAATTTAACTATTTTTTGATTTCACATTAGGCGCTTTTAGATGTTTGTGTAGGTAAGTAAAATTTAGTGGCACTAAAATTAAAGTGTCTTAAAGAATAAAAGCAACTGATCCAATTTAAACGAATATTAGTTATCAGCTTAAACAGGGGCAGAAAGGTGGATATTTTAAGAAATAAATTCCCCACAGAATGCTAAATATCGACTTTAAACTTAGTATGAAATTGACGCCTCAGATTCGGCCGAAAATCAAAACTCTGGCAAAAATACAGTAATAAGGCAAAAAGCGTGCAAAATTTATTAAGTATTTTAGTATTCATTTCAGCTACCAATTCATACGTTCTATAGAATCTCGATGAGTTAACTTTGTTGATCATAATGAAAGTATCTCTCTCGACGGTAAATTGGACAAAGAGAAGAATTAAATTTCAGATAAATCATTTATCATATCCCCCCCCTGTTTATTGGCGAATGAAAATGTATTTCCGCTGGCATGAATCTTTTATGTAAACACGAAGTTGAAATACGAATGATTATGTTACGTTTTTTGAACGCATCATTTGAAGATGATTGATCACAGGACCATCATTTTGCCTATAATTGCGTTCGTTTTCTTATTATTTTTTTTTTAATTAAAGATAAAGGCTTGGGCAGGAAAGTACTGGGTGTTATTTACTTAATTCGCAAACTGGTGATAAAAGCTAAATTAGCAAGGGATTAGTAATTATGAATACATTCTGCACAGCTGGATGTTACGTCATGATTCAGGAGACGAACCCCTAAAGAAAACTCTGGATTATTACAATATTACAAATATGTCATAAACGGGATCCATCCGTAAAAGCATGTTCACATTTTTTTTGTCAGCTGAATTACTATATATAGATATTAAGTATAGATTTGATAAGGCTCTAGATCTGTTGAATATAAGACCAAAGTTTAAATAAAAGTCATTCTCTCCCTCTCAATTCAAATGCACTTATTTATATATTTCCATCCATATCTACCTTTATAATATGTCTAATGTGATATGTTTTGTACCTGTGTTAAAATTTGAGATTATTTTCGTATATCAAAGTAAACAAAATATATTTATATTTCCATTATTTGTCATTGTAATATATTACGCATACCTTAGTGGGGCAGAGTTGCCTACCGAATATGTTTATAATAATAAGGCTTATTTCAGTTAGAGAAACATTAAGGATTGGGTGATGAAGGTGAGGTTGTAGTTCATTAGATACTGCGTGATGGTCATGCAAGTTATAGCGTTTTATAGGCAAATATTAAGAAAATTACATATTATTATTTGCCTTAAAGAGCCATGCGTTGTATTCACGTGACGAATGACATGATGTATCTATCCATTTAGGTACTTATATTAGAACATAAAATAAAAGGCATGCCCTTTTTTAAAGAAATTCAGTTCGACTCCCCTAAATAAACATAATCTGATATTCATCTTTTTAAGCCCCTATAAATTTTACTAAATCTATTTTAAAATAATGGCACTCTTTCTACATATTTTGACTGGCCAAATAATCAATGTTTTATTAGCAATGGAATTTTAAGTTTTAAAAAACCTGCCCCATTTTTTCAATATGCCCTTAACGAAAGAATTAAAATCTGAAAAAAAATTCCTGTGATCGACTTTTATTGTAATAATCAGCATATGCTATTGTCTTGTATCTTCTTTTCTTTGATTTTAAAATAATGCATGTTTCTGACATATTTTGACTGTTGAAAAATCAAACCGGAATTAGAAAGATTAATATTAAAGCTTCCCTCATGTTAGTTTGTATGCCTAATTTTAAAAAAGCGTTAACAATCGTCTTTTTGAAGTTGAAGAAAATATAAAATTTGCCTGTTTTCATATTTAAAATTGCGCCTACCCCCAACCTCCCCCCCGAGTTTTAAATAACGTAACTAATACCTGAATTTGTCAATTTTGTCGTTGGACTGACCGAATCAGCCTTGACTGGATAGAGTAGGCAACCTTTTTAGGTATATTTCTATAAAAAGAAATTGAACATTTGCTTGGGATTATCTTTTTATAAAGGGTGAGAAACAAATGCAGATCATATTTTTTATAAAAAAGGTTCCCCTGTATTTTCGCTGATTTTCTATTTCTTATTTACAATTAATGATACTCCTTTCCATCCTATTAAAAAAAACTTCCCCACGATTTAATGGGGCTTTAATGTTATTTTTTATATGGGGAAATTAAAATCTGTCGAATATTTCTTCGAGCTGACTAAAGCAAACTAGACTGGAGAAAGTTAGGAACCAGCACAATTTTTAAAGAATTTTTAAGGTAAATTTTATAACTGATTTTACACCAATAGAGTGATAAATGGTTTCACTTAGATACGCCTTTCCAGCCTACTTAACAAAAAAACTTCCCTATAATTTAACGGGGCTTTAATGTTCTTTTTGAATGTTTCTTTGAACTGACTAAAGCAAACTAGATTGGAGGAAGTTGGGAACTAGAATAATTTTTAGAGATTTGAAGGTAAATTTTACTACTGATTTTGCACCAATTATAGAGTGATAAATGGTTTTACTAAGCTTATTTTTAAACAGAGCAATCACATTGGTGATATTAATTTTCTCTCGTGAAAAATTGAAATTTCCTCTTCAATCCTGAATTTTGGCAGATTTCTTACTCACATTTAAAGATACGCCTTTTCAACCTATTAAAAAAAAACTTTCCCCCTATTTAATGGGGCTTTAATGATATTTTTATTTTTAAATGGGGAAATTCAAATACCCAATGTTTTTTTGAAGTGACTAAAGCAAACTAGACCGGAGGAAGTTAAGATCCAGAATAATTTTTAAAGAGTTTTTAGGGTAAATTTTACCACTGATTTTGAACCAATTATAGAGCGATAAATGCTTTTACTAAGCTTAGCTTTAAATAGAGCCCTCATATTAGGGCTATTAATCGTATCGCTTGAAAAGTTTAAATTTTTTCTTCAATCCTGAATTTTGGCAGATTTCATATTTCTTATTCGCATTTAAAGATATGCCTTTCTTACCTATTTAATAAGAAATATCCCCACAATTTAACGGTTTTTTTTTTTGAATGGGGAAATTAAAATCTGTCGAATGTTTCTTCGAGCTGACTAAAGCAAACTAGACCGGAAGAAGTTAAGAACCAGAATAATTTTAAAAGAGTTTTGAAGGAAAATTTTATCACTAATTTTGCACCAATTATAGAGTTATAAATAGTTTTACTAAGCTTAGTAGAGCTCTCACATTAAGGTTATTAATTTTCTCGTTTGAAAAATTGAGATTTTCTCTTTAATCCTGAATTTTGGCAGATTTCATATTTCTTATTCACATTTAAAGATACGCCTTTCTAACCTATTTTTAAAAACCTTCCCCACAATTTAACGGGGTTTTATTTATTTTGTTTTAATGGGGAAATTAACATCTGTCTAATATTTCTTTGAACTGACTAAAGCAAACTACACCGGCGGAAGTTAAGAACCATAATAATTTTGAAGGAGTCTGATTTTGTACCAATTATAGCGGGTGAAATGGTTTTACTAAGCTTATCTTTAAATGGAGCCCTCACATTGGTAATATTAATTTTCTCGCTTGAAAAATTGAATTTGTCTCCTCAATCCTGAATTTTGGCAGATTTCATATTTCTTATTCACATTTAAAGATATGCCTTTCCATCTTACTTAAAAAAAACTTCCCCATACTATAACGGGACTTTAATGTTAATTTTTAATGGGAGAATTAAAATCTGTCGAATATTTCTTTGAACTGACTAAAGCAAACTATACTCGACGCGCCGAACAGATTGAAATCGCGGAAACAATTCGTCTTATTTTATGATTGAATCGACCCAATGTTTTGTTTTTCATTTCGATTTTTCTTATCCATAATACAAAAAATAAAAATAGAGTGTGTTAATCAAAGTTCCTATGTTTGGAATCAATGGAATCATAAATTAAGAAGAATTATTGTATCCGTGTTTTCCGTGTTTGGTGAATCTGTTCGGCAGCGGCGCGTCGAGTATAGACCGGAGGAAGTTAAGAAGCAGAATAATTTTTAAAGATTTTTTAAAGTAAATTATATCACTGATTTTGAACCAATTATATAGTGATAAATGGTTTTACTAAGCTTATTTTTAAATAGAGCCCTCACATTGGTAATATTAATTTTCTCGCTTGAAAAATTGAAATTTTCTCTTCAATCCTGAATTTTGGCCGATTTCATATTTCTTATTCACATTTAAATACATGCCTTTCCAACCTATTTAAAAAAAAAACTTCCCCATAATTTAACAGGGCTTTAATGTTATTTTTTTTGAGTGGGGAAATTAAAATCTTTGAATGTTTCTTTGAATTAACTAAAGCAAATTAGACCATAGGAAGCTAGAAACTGGAATAATTTTTAAAGAGTTTTGAGGGTAAACTTTTATCACTGATTTTGCCGCAAGTATAGAGTGGTAAATGCTTTTGCTAGGGCCCTCCCATTGGTGACATTAATTTTATCGCTTGAAAAATTAAACTCTCTCTTTATTCCTGAATTTTGGTAGATTTCATATTACTTATTCACATTTAAATATATGCCTTTACAGCCTACTTAAAAAAAACTTCCCCACAATTTAATGGGGCTTTAATGTTAATATTTTTTAATTGTGTCTTTGAACTGACTGAAGCAAACTAGACCAGAGGAAGGTAGGAACCAGAATAGTTTCTAAAAAGGTAAATCTTTATCACTATATAAAGTGGTAAATGCTTTTACTAAGCTTATCTTTAAATAGAGCCCTCACATTAGGGATATCAATTTTCTCGCTTGAAAAATTTAAACTTTTCTCTTCAATTTGTAGGCTTATTTTTTATATCACGAGTGGATGACAATCGCAATTTTAAGTATTTAAAAAATATTGTCTCATATTTCTTTTGTACATTTAAAGTCGTATTAAAAAAATATTCTCCCACAATTTAATGTTCATTTTTTTTAATGATAAAATTAATATCAAGAAACAGCTTTAAATTTTGTTGACCGATGCGTTCAACTAAGTAAAGAAACCTTAAATGGAGCAAAAGCGAACCACAATAAGTTTACCTATGTGCTTTTACTAAACGTTTATTTAAATACATCTTTCAATTTGGGATATTAATTTTCTTATACCCACATTTAAAACTTGGTTCTCATCAGTCTGTAAGGACAGATTTCTTATAAAGAGTGAAGGATAATGGTACATGGTACATTTAATTTCTATAAAGAATATGCGATTTTTGGCTTTCCCATGGTCCCATATGTGTTTTGCATCTTGTCTCTTGTTTTTCTATCTTAAGAGCAAAGGTTTTGGGGTTCTTCTTTTGCTGCCAGAAAAACTTAAAAAAAAAACAAGTGCCAATCGGAAACATGAGAAAAAAATAGCTACATTTCTTTGTAAACAGCTCATTTAACGGATAGTTCGTTCGTTACTGATCCCGAATTAACTAGGTTTGATACTTTCACTTTTCACTAACTAAGAAAAATTGGGAAAAAGTTCATAAAATATCCTAAACTTTTGTGAAATGCTATATGTTCTCGAATTGAGGCCGTTCTCTCTCTTTTTAAAAAGAGAGGTCTTGCCAAACGTTGGGGTTCAACGTCATCAGGGAGGGGGCATGTGTGAACTACTAAAACATTTAAACCACTAACAATTTAACGTGGAAAATATTATACAAACCTTCAAGGCAAATTAGAAACAGCGCGAGCAAACAGCTCAGGCAATTATGCTCTTTGAAATTAATATTTGAAAAGATCTTTGACTTTTATCGGATTTTTTAAAGTTTTTGAAGGTGTATTTTTGTAATGCAGCTATAATGTTATTTTTTGCAAGAAATGAAACAAAGCAGTCTTGACCGGACGTAGTATGAGAACCCGGAATTATTATTTTTATCGGTAAAACCCAAAAACAGTCAAAATATGGCGTAACTCAACGACAGTTTGCTTTCGATAGGGGAAAAATACTTCAAAATTCATCCAAATAATTATGGTTCATTAATACTTATAATGAATTCTGAGCTTTAATCTAAAGCTCTGTAAGTAGATAAGCAAAGATAATACGGCCGCAATGTCCCCCATTTTTACATGTAAATTTCCATAAGAAATTTTATGTCCATCCATCATTTCAAGGTCACCGACGCGTTGCCAGGCGAGACCTCGATTAAATAGACACCACATACTTGGTTTAAACTAACTGAGAGTCATAAGATAAGTGTTTCGTTATTGACCTAGGTTTTATCATTTTTAAGATATGGCGAGACAACTAACTTGCTCGGTATCTTACCAAGCATGTGTTATGCATAATACAACAAGTGTAACTATGAATTCGTAATAGTCAATCCCAGAGCCACTACTATAAAATTGACAAATACCAACATAGCTCGGTTGAGGTAAATGTTCGAATTTTACTTTCTAATTAAGTATGTTATTTTATACTCTTTTATTATGGAATATATTACATGTCCTTTAATAATATAAAATTATATGATCTATCTAAATATTTAATATATTTGTTTAATTAATAAAAGTCTTGGGATCTTGTGAGGATCGAACCAGCAGCCTTTTGACTTCCGGGCAGTCCCTAATAACTACTGAATTCTGTTTAAATGATGCATTTGAACTTAAATATAATCGGACAGCAGCAGATCGTTTTAGCGCTAAAAAAGTCGCAAAGATCGGAAAAACTGAGCCGGCATCACTGTGGTCAAAAATTGATATCTAGGGGTCGATCCATCATATTATATTCCCGCTATTAAGAGAGCAAATTTTATAAATGTGATCGTAAGCGTGTGGTATTTTAATACAGTACTAGAATCATATTAATAACAATTCTTTTCTACAACATTTTTCTAAATTTCAAGTAATAATCCCACTTTTGATTTTTGAAACTAGATATTTAAGTAGCGGGAATATGTGATGGATAAATATATAACTATCTATAAAGTTTAATGCCTAGTATAAAAACGGTCATTTATTAAACCTTTACATATAATTAATCTTAATGCTGTTGTTCGATTATAGTTAAGTTCAAATGCAGCATTTAATCGAATATTGCGAGATGCTATGGGTTAGATCACTACCAGACTCCTAAACTTTTATTAGTCAGTAAAATACAATTAACATAAAACTTACATTTACACGTAAAAATGAGTGGAATTGCGGCCGTATTCTCTTTGCTTATCTACTGTTGTGTTCTTTCTTGCAAACTTTATAACATAAGCGACCATTTCCAGACGTCTTGGGCACTCTATGATTGTTCTATTTAAAAACATACATTTTATATAACATGTCACGAGTCACAACTGCATATAGCTGGAAGGGAATCTAGTAGATTGGATTGTTTGCCTTTTCCCAAAACCAAGATGAATCTGAATTAATATACGACGACGGCCTATGTTTCCTTATGTTACAAATGTAAATTCGTAGTGATTACATAGCATATTTTAGCTATATTATCAATGTTCTATAAGACAGGGTTGTTAATAAATTAAAAAGACTATCTGTAAATTGTAAACATTAACTCCTAGTCACATTCCAAAGCAAATAAACATATCTTAGAAAAATTATCAGCGCCAGCTTTCCAACTATTGTACATATAAATTGAATTTATCGTATATTTTCCTCTATGTAGCTCAAAATATCTCTTCTTTGTCAATCCTTATATTGTAAAAAAGTTTTATACCTTTGTTAGATGAATGTGAGTTTTATTTATCTGCCTGTAAGTATAGAGAAATAAAATCGACATTTGATCTCCTGATATTGAGTTTGTATGTTTATCCCTCGTCAAGTATCACTATGTTATATTATGAGTTGAGATCACAATTATGTTCATTTGAAGTGTTCTTAGAAAAAACATTTTTATAGCTCGACACGTGCTGATTCCAGATTTTTCGAGGAGCACAACAAAAAACAATCCTTGAAAGATGGTATAAAAAGCTTAATATCTTTGGGAAATGGTAAGTCTAAAAGTTTCAACGCGCGTTAGCACATTACGCTGCCCAAACTATTGTACATACAAATTGAATTTATAGCATATTTTTCTCTATGTAGCTTAAATATCTCTATTATCAATCGTTATATTGTAAAAAAGTTTTGTTCCCTTTTTAGAGATGAATGTGTTTTATTTAATAATCGACATTTGTTCTCCTGATATTGAGTTCTTACATGTTTATCCCTCGTCAAGCATCACTATATTAGACTGTGAGCTGTAGATCACCATTATCAGCACAATATATTATGCTTCCTACTTCTTGTTCTCATTAAGTGAAAAATGTGGTACATGAACTATTCCGATGGCTATGGAGATCATGCTAGAACTTTGCATTGATGCTGACATCTAAGTGCTTTATATAATAATACAATTTTATCAAAGCTTGATTTGGTAGCTTCCATTATCACATTTTGTGTGAAAGGTCGGCAAACAAAGTTTCGTAATCAGAGCGGAAAATATCCACCATACGGTCCTAGCCTGATGCCTCTAGTGAAACCAAACATAACTCCGATAAAACCGACAAAGTTTGAATCAAAATTGGATTGCGCTTTAAATTAGTTTATGATAGCGAGCTGAAACTGATTTGTTCGTTGTTAATGAGATATTTATTGCGAAACCCGGAATGTTCATTTCGCAGAATTTAATCTACCGTAAACTTACCGATAACTACGACGACGCAAAGTTTTTGCTGCAAAAAATAATTGAAGTGTTTGGATTAAATTGAAATACTGACAGAAGCATCCTTAACTTATATAACATGTAATATAGGTCTTTGATAACTTGTTCTTCTATAACAGAAGAATAGTATTATCTGATATAGAATTAATTGGACAAAATTAATGAAATTTTCGACATGCATTTGAGATTTATTACCGCTAAACGGAAAGTCCTCAAGGAGTTTTTACCTTAAAAATTAAACCATTTTGGCAATATGCGAAAGGTATAAAAATTACTAATTGATGAGTTGCTAAATTCTTCATATTTGGATACAAAATTAAAAGCTTAATTACATTTTCGACCCAAGCTCAAACGAAATTTGTTGTTAAAAAAATGGATGCGATACCGTTTGATCCAATCCAATGTAGAAGTTCTTCAAATCTTGGTAAGCCACAATGAACTTTGGCGACAAGCTAACTGACACAACAACACGCTCACTACCACAGGGTATGCAATGATTAGTGGCGTTAATGCATAAAATTTTAATTAAGTCACTTGTCTGGTAGTAGGGATAGCTGGTGCGTTCTGCATCCTCCGCCGCGGAGAAGGTTGCATACAAGAGCAAACTACTGTTGTGTTCTTTCTTGCAAACTTTATAACATAAGTGATCATTTCCAGACGTCTTGGGCACTGTATGATTGTTCCATTTAAAAACATACATTTTTTATAACATGTCACGAGTCACAACTGCATATAGCTGGAAGGGAATCTAGTAGATTGGATTGTTTGCCTTTTCCCAAACCCAAGATGAATCTGAATACGACGACGGCCTATGTTTCATTAGGTTACAAATGTAAATTAGTAGTGATTACATAGCATGTAATTACCTATATTATCAATGTTCTATAAGACAGGGTTGTTAATAAATTAAAAAAACTATTTGTAAATTGTAAACAATAATTCCTAGTCACATTATAAAGCAAATAAACATATCTTAGAAAAATCATCAGCGCCAGCTTTCCAACTATTGTACATACAAATTGAATTTATCGTATATTTTCCTCTATGTAGCTCAAAATATCTCTTCTTTGTCAATCCTTATATTGTAAAAAAGTTTTATACCTTTGTTAGATGAATGTGAGTTTTATTTATCTGCCTGTAAATATAGAGAAATAAAATCGACATTTGATCTCCTGATATTGAGTTTGTATATGTTTATCCCTCGTCAAGTATCACTATATTATATTATGAGTTGAGATCACCATTGTGTTCATTTTAAGTGTTCTTAGTAAAAACATTTTAATAGCTTGACATGTGGTGATTCCAAATTTTTAGAGGAGCACAACAAAAAGCAAGCCATGAAAGATGGTATAAAAAGCTAAATATCTTTGGGAAATGGTAAGTCTGAAAAAGTCTCAACGCGCGATAGCACGTTACGCTACATAAACTATTGTACATATAAATTGAATTTATCGTATATTTTCCTCTATGTAGCTCAAATATCTCTGTTATCAATCCTTATATTGTAAAAAAGTTTTGTTCCCTTGGTAGAGATGAATGTGTTTTATTTATTAATCTACATTTGTTCTCCTGATATTGAGTTCTTACATGTTTATCCCTCGTCAAGCATCACTATATTAGATTGTGAGTTGTAAATCACCATTATCAGCACAATATATTATGCTTCCTACTTCTTGTTCTCATTAAGTGTAAATGTGGTACATGAACTCTTCCGATGGCTATGGAGATCATGCTAGAACTTTGTATTGATGGTGACATCTAAGTGCTTTATATAATAATACAATTTTATCAATCCTTTATTTGGTAGCTTCCATTATCACATTTTGTGTGAAGGGTCGGCAAACAAAGTTTCGTAATCAGAGCGGAAAATATCCACCATACGGTCCTAGCCTGATGCCTCTAGTGAAACCAAACATAACTCCGATAAAACCAACAAAGTTTGAACCAAAATTGGATTGCGCTTTAAATTAGTTTATGATAGCGAGCTGAAACTGATTTGTTCGTTGTTAATGAGATATTTATTGCGAAACCCGGAATGTTCATTTCGTAGGATTTAATCTGCCGTAAACTTACCGATAACTACGACGACGCAAAGTTTTTGCTGCAAAAAATAAAATAATTGAAGTGTTTGGATTAAATTGAAATATTGACAGCAGCATCCTTAACTTATATAACATGTAATATAGTACTTTGATAACTTGTTCTTCTATAACAGAAGAATTGTATTATATGATATAGAATTAATTGGACAAAAGTAATGAAATTTTCGACATGCAATTGAGATTTATTATCGCTAAACGGAAAGTCCTCAAGGGGTTTTTACCTTAAAAATTAAACCCTTTTGGCAAGATGCGAAAGGAATAAAAATTACTAAATGATGAGTTGCTAAATTTTTCACTTTTGGATACAAAATTAAAAGCTTAATTACATTTTCGACCCAAGTTCAAGCGAAATTTTTTGTTAAAATCTATGCAATACCGTTTGATCCAATGTAGAAGTTCTTCAAATCTTGGCAAGCCACAATGAACTTTGGCAACAAGCTAACTGACACAACAACACGCTCACTACCACAGGGTATGCAATGATCAGTGAAGTTAATGCATAAAATTTTCATTAAGTCAGTTGTCTGGTGATAGGGATAGCTGGTGCGTTCTGCATCCTCCGCCGCGGTGGAGGTTGCGTACAAGAGCAAACCGTGACGTTTTCGGCGACTGCTTAAATAGCTTCTAGACAGCTTAAATAGCTTTTGGGTAGCTTTTTAGAGATGTCACCTGTCTAAAAAGCTGTATAAACTGTCCAAGTCGTCGAAAACCGCACGGTTTGCTTCTGCGCGTAGCCTCCTTAGGGCGGATGATTCAGAACGCACCATCTATCTCTACTACTGGTTTACGAGGTCACTCAACTATCCCATACTTTTAACTCACCTTGCCTGAGTAAGAATCCCTCTTCATCAATGCACGAAATATTGATAGGATCTTCCTTAACTTATATATTTTGCTAGACCTACCTTCATATTGAAAAATCTACTTATCAAATAATAGCTAAACCACTTATCGCTTAAGGGAAAGTCCTGAAGGAGTATTTCTTTAAATAGTATCCCCTTCCGGTACGATGCGTTTTTGAATAGAAGTTATGCAAATTATTGACATATTATCATGTTTTGCACATTTTCCGCTATTTGTCATACTTTTTCACACAGTGATAAGTTGAAAAATTTCCTATATTTGGATATAGAATCAAAAGCTTAATTACCCCCCTCAAATGATTTTTTGTTAGGAAAATGGATGTCTCACCCAATGGGGATGAGGGTTTACGTTGCCATTTAGGGAACAGATTGCCTCGTGTGAATGTGGAAAAAGTTGACGAAATCGATTTTTTAACCAACTTCTCTGCTTAAGCACTCAAGTGTTATATCGTCAAATGGATAAAAAGTTCTTCGGATCTGAGTAAGCGATATTATATTTTAATTTGCAATAGAGTTAAAAAAAAATAAAGTCCCAGAATTATCAAAAAAGAATAAGAAAGTTACCTGACAAGAACGTCCTTACTATTAAAAGATATGCCATGATCAATGAAGTCAAATTCGAATTAAATGTATTTATTGTCTGGTAGTAGCTGGTGCATTCTGCATCCTCAGCCGCGCCGCGGAGAAGGTTGCGCCGAGAGCTAACCGTTACTTGATGACTTGGACTGCTTCTGATATACGACCCCCTTCAACTATCCCATACTTTTAACTCATACTCAATTCTTCTTAATTACGAGCACATATTGTTTATCATTTTCACTTAAATACCTATTTATTACTTATATAAAAGGGAATGAATGTGCTCAATTAATAAGTGAAACGATTAGCAATTAAATTCGCGAAAAGTATTATAAAAATTAAATCGATTTTTTAAGGAATTCCTATGCCTAATCACTCGAGTGTTATTTGGTCAAATTGTTAAAAAATTCTTCGAATCTGAGTAAGTGATATTATAATTAATTGGCAATGGATTCCAAAAATAACAATAGTATGCTATTTTGTACCCACCATTTGTGAATTTATTTCACTATAGATTACTATATTTAATATTTAAGTTGCCAGTGACATCTATTCACGAATGGGTTTATTTCGTGTGGTTAGCAAATTTTGGGAGCGCATTACGCTATTTTATACTTACAATTCATGAGTTTAATTTGCTATAGATTACTATATTTAATATATATTGGATGTTTCTATGGCTTGACGCTGCGTGATTTATAGTGATATAATCACATGATATAAAATATCCAATTAAAACATTGGAAAACGTAATTTGTCAAACGTGTTGAATTTTTAATTCGGAAAGGTCATCTTGTGTCGAGACGCCGACGACGGGTGAGTGTTAATTTTTTAATCTTAAAATATTTAATTCATCTTGCAATATTTTTCATTAATTCTTTCATTTTTAAATACATAATTAATAATTGTTTCTGATGCGCTTAATCGTATTTGACTAAAGTAAGAATTTAGTCAACACTTTCAATTAGCTTACATCTTAAATAATTTTTATTGTCTTGGCCGTTGGGTAAGAATTGCGATTTATTAGTGAATATTTGCGTCTCAAATAAATCAAATTCATGTAATTTGAAAGAGGCTTAGTCCAAATTTACGGAGAAAGTAATTATTCCATCGTTTAGTGGTCACGCACGTTATTTTACGTATTTCCATTCAAATTGAACAGTATTATTTGGGTGAATTCTCGGAGTAAACTCTATATATTCCTGCAAAAATAGTAAATTGAATTTTCATATATAATATCACAAGAAAAAAATTTTTGTCGGCAAAATTTTCGAAAGGTATGAAAGTTTGTTGCGTTGCAATTTCGCAAGTGATATTTCCGGTATCAAAATCACGAGCCGTCAAAAATGTCGTGAGCGAAATTGCCGAAAAGCAACAAACTTGAATAAAACCTTGAGAATAATTTTGCCTACATCTTTTTTTTTTCGAGTGGTATTCGTTATGACTATTTCAAGTGAAAAACTAGACAATGCACCGTATTAACAAACAGAAGCTTACTCACGATACACATATAACGGTATGCTCTTGCGCAGGCAGAACCTTCCACACAGAAACGTGTGACGTCACCCGGGAACGACGCTTACGATTCTGTTATGTATAAGCGTGTATAGAACATATGTTTTGAAATGCAATATTCGCAGTTTTGGGGGATTTTAAAGAACATTTTCGATAATAGGTACGTTCCTAATTATACGTGTACGTGTGTTAACTAAAGAATAAAAGCATTTTCATTCTATATTTATATTACTAATTATAATTGATATATTATACATAGTTTTACTCAATATATATCGTAAATATATGGTTAAATAGTAGTGTTTTTAAATAAACCATTTTTTAAATATAATACTAATTAACAAAAAGATAAGGCCTAAATGAAAAAAAAAATATTCTTCATAAAAGCTTCGCTTATGTCAAGGTAATAGAGCAAATCCCATATTTTTTGCCTGTAAGCTAACAAACATATCACAATAAAATCATATACATATTGTAACGGATTTCGTTAAAAAGTAGTTTTTAAAATATACCACTCAATTAATAAAAAGAAATGGCCCAAATGAAAAAAAAATAAAACCTTAAAAAAAAAATTAAAAGCAACGGGGTTCGAACTCAGGCCGCGCCGCTCCGCCGATAGAGCCGCCGAATCGAGACCTAAGCACCTAGACCACTCGGCCATGAGAGCTGTTGGACCAGAACGATTGCATGGCGAAGACATGGCGCGATTAGGTGTGCAAATCAATCAGCTTTTGTAGCGCTACAGAACCTAACGATTTTAGCACCCTTGTACCTTCGCATGTGAGCATGTGTAAATATTCCTCCCGGCACGCATTAAGAAGTTTCACTTCAATCACACTTCAATAATACATGTTGCTTTATTTTTTTTACTTATTTAAATTTTGGCAAATATTTTTTAACCACAAGTGTCTGGCTGGAGCATGAACCGTGACTTGATAGTGGTATATCTAAAACGAATGTTTAAAGAACGGAACTAAGGCACAGCAGCACCCGAATGTCGAATTAGCGGCAGCTAAAATCACGGTACGGTACGTGAAAATAGGATCCATGTCTAGCCATAGGATGTCCCTTTAGAATGTGCGCCACTGCCATAAAAAATCATGTAAATCGTGGAAATATGTAATAAAAATAATAAATAATACAGTAAAGCTTTAATAATTAAAGATACTCACCATCTTTTACGTTAATTCCATCTTCTTTTCGACAAGCTCGAATCCACTGATTTGCTAACTCATGTTTAGGAAAACGAAAATATTTAATATTACTCCCTTTGGTGGTCCTATTATTGTTCTTACAAGTAGCCACAGCACAGTTCGGCATAATTATACTATAAGTTTTTAATTTAAATAATCCTATAACATTCTATAAACACAAAACAAATCTAAAAATTCACTTAATTTTCCCGGGTGACGTATATGCGCGGGTAAGTCAAAAACGAGTCTAGAAATCAGCATACCGTTATATGTGTATCGTGAGCTTACTAAAAAGACGCTTTAATGACGTTTGTCAAACTCACAATAATAGTTGTACCAGACACCTTTCTGATGGACCTGTTATAGTTTTGTCGCTAAATAACCACTTAATTAACGGGCAGGTAGTAGTTTTGTCAGTAGGAAACGTGCAGTTGCTATGACGTTTCACCAGTAAAAAAACACTCTAGTGAAGTAGTCAGTAGAATATCTCCGAATTTTTCCTCACAGTATTGCTGGTTTTATTTTTTTTTCTTTTCAGGCTTATTTAATTAAATTTTCAGTTTATTTGTAACATCAAGTATATAACTAATAGCACTCGCCCTGTCTCGTCTCAACACTGATGTACCGACATGCTTTGCATTTATGAGAAGTTAATCTCACAATTGTAAAATTAACTGGTTTTTATCTTTTATCTAAATTTCTATCTCGATGCGAGATAGTGATTATCTTATCTTTATCGTTAATTAAATTGATCAATTATCGTTTATGTGGCCGAAATTAAGAAGTAATAGCAATTACTTATTTTGAGTTATAAGACTCGTTATTAGAGGTTGTACCTCTATTTTTCTATTTATTATCAAATTCAAGTTATCTTTTATTTATATTTACCAGAGTCACTGTTTTGGAACGTTCTTCTATTAATTTCTTGTGAATTTAAAATTTCAGCCAATATTTTCTTTTGAGTTTCATGTTTTAAAGTAAAGAAAATGATATCTTGAGTAACAGTAATTATTTACAATTTTTGCCCGACTTAACATTGTAATTCAAGTTTCTGATTATATCTGCTTTAGCCAGTAAATTTTCAAATTGTTGATTGCTTCCTCATGTGTTTAATATATCACTGATGTTCACATGATATTTTCCTGAATATTATTTAATTTTGTACCTGACCGCACAATTGAGCAAGGAAACACGTCGCTATACCAGACCTGTAGAGGGAGGCAGAGGCGGTTCCAGTAGAGGTCGCAATTCCATCGCATGGTTACAGAATAACTGAACGAAGTTAAGTATCAGTCAGTCAGAAGATAAACGTATTGTAAAGACCAACTGCATGTATTCAATTTTTTATCTGTCATAATTAAATATTTTAATCCTTTACATTAATCTTCATTTTTATTACTAAATTTCATTCCAAATAATTATATTTGTAAAGTAATTACATCGATAAACTCAATTTCACATGATACCATCAAGCGTATTTGCAATTTAATTGTATAATTAATATATTGTTGTTTTGAAATTTATTTATTTAATTCATCGCAAGATAGAGGTATGTGAGACACGAATTATAAGGGAAAATTTGTGATATTCTTATCTTTATATTTATTCGTATCTCCGTTCGCATTGTCTCTAGGAACTATGGCGCACAGAATACACAAAAAAAGAACGTCGACCAACCCTCTAAGAAAAATAAAAACGAGTCTCATGCATTTAAACAACTAGTATTTCATTACAAAATGGCGCACAATGCCATATTTAATTAAATAAATTAATTTTCACTAAATATCAATTGATGGATCTCGATAGGGCACAGATGAAAATTCTTCTTAATCACTAGCACATCCAGATCGAATTAAGCAGGTAAAGTTTTCCCTTAGACAAAAGTCAATAGATCTGCGGCCAATAATTAAAAAACTAATTTTCTTGAGGTTCGGCCCCTCAACGTTTAAATTTTGTTTATTTAGTGCCTCATTTTCACTTAAGCTCTCATTTATTGCTTATATAAACAGGATAAGGTGGTGGATAAGTAGCATGCTCAATTGTTAGAACTTTATTTTATTTTACTTGTAATTAAAAGTTTAATTACATTTTCTATCCCACCTCAAATGAAATTTTTGTGTTAAGAAAATAGATGCAATATTATTTGATCCAATGAAAAGGTTTTTCGAATCTGACGAACTTTAGCTTGAAAGGGAGTTAAAAAAAACAGCGTTAACGTATTTTCAAAAAATAAAAACAAACTAAATGACCCAACAACTACACGTTGAGCATCAAATTTGAATTAAATCTATTGAATTATAGTAGGGATAGCTGGTGCGTTCTTCAACATCCGCCGCAAAGGGGGCTGCGTGCGAGAGCAAATTTTTAGAGAGCTTAAACAGCTTTTAAGTACTTGGGTTAAACAGCTTCTTAGGCAGATCACTTGTCTAAAAAGCTGTTTAAGCGGTCCAAGTCACAATCTCCTCAGCGTTGGGGATGCAGAACGCACCAGCTACCTCTATTCCTGCTTCACGAGGTCCCTTAACTCTCCCATACTTTTAACTCACTCTGTCTGAGCAAAAATCTCTCAACCTTTAAGGTTTTAAATATCCGTTAATGCATCCCTATAGGTCACAGCTAAAAGCTTCTTAATCACGAGCACATCGACATCGGCTTAGACAGGTAAAGTTTTCCCTTATAGGAGGGAAAGGTCAGCAGATTTCCGGCCAGTAATTATAAAACTAATTTTCTTAAGGCAAGTTCACCTTCTCAATGTTTAAATCTTGTTTATTTAGTACTCATTTTCACTTAAATTCCCATTTATTAGTTATATAAACAGGAATAGGTAGTGGATAAGTAGTGTGCTCAAATATTAGAACTTTATTTTATACTATTTGTAATTAAAAGTATAATTACATTTTCTACCCCACCTCAAACGAAATTTTTTTGTTAGAGAATGGATGCGATATTATCTTATCCAATGGGAAAGTTCTTCGAATCTGATGAGCTTGAGCTTGCAAGGCAGTTAAAAATAACGTCCCTGTATTTAAAAAAAAAACTAAATGACACAAAACTGCACGATATGCAATGATCAATGACGTTGAGCATTAAATTGGAAATAAATCTAATGCCTGATAGTGGGGTTCTAGATCCTCCGCCGCAGAGGAGGTTACGTGCGATAGCAAATTTTTAGAGAGCTTAAGACAAAAGCTATTTAAGCGGTCCAGGTCACAACCTCCTCCGCGGCTGAAGATACAGAATGCACCAGCT
>MU185392.1:0-37991 GCA_016904865.1 Pissodes strobi
GCATCCCGCATGAAATTTGACAGAATTCAGCTTCGTTTCGTTATCAGCTTCATTAGAGACGATGATTTGGATTGGACTAGTGTGAGTTTACCCTCTGGGACCAAAGCAAAAGTCGCTACAGCACAGCAGGACAGTTTATTTCTTCTCTACCTTGACATGTATGTCATCGCAATCCTTCAATCCAAGTATTCTCATGCTTTTAGCTTGAGCTTTCTATCGCTCATATTTCACTGTCTGGTTAATTTTGTCCGACATTCGTAACCGACGCCGCCCATTTTCAGCATGTCGCCGTTACTTCAAGAGTCCTAATGGCATAGTTCCGATTGGCTCTATAGTCATCCCAAATACCTTGGGGCACTGCCTTCGGGGAAGATGGCTGAAGTCACGCGTGCGTACTGAGAAGAAGAGTGGAGCGTTCGGTTAGCAATTTCAGTGTAAACTGATCAGAGATCTCGATTTAATATCACTAAGTTTTTCTCAAATATAAAATGATCCTTCTTCATATTTCAGGATCCGCTTATTCGATGAAAGGCCTTAATAGCTTTGCATCCCGTATGAAATTTGACAGAATTCAGCTTCTTTTCGTTATCAGCTTCATTAGAGATGATGATTTGGATTGGACTAGTGTGAGTTTACCCTCTGGGACCAAAGCAAAAGTCGCTACAGCACAGCAGGACAGTTTATTTCTTCCCTACTTCGACATGTATGTCATCGCAATCATTCAATCCAAGTATTCTCATGCTTCTAGCTTAAGCTTCCAACCGCTCACATTTCACTGTCTTCTTAATTTTATCCGGCATTCGTAACCCACGCCGCCCTTCTTCAACATGTCGCCGTTTCTTCAAGATTCCTAATGGCATAGTTCCGATTGGCTCTATAGTCATCCCACATACCTTGGGGCACTGCCTTCGGGGAAGATGGCTGAAGTGACGCGTGCGTACTGAGAAGAAGAGTGGGGCGTTCGGTTAGCAATATCAGTGTAAACTGATCAGAGATCTCGATTTACTATCACTAAGTTTTTCTCAAATATAAAGTGATCCTTCTTCATATTTCAGGATCCGCTTATTCGATGATAGGCCTTAATAGCTTTGCATCCCACATTAAATTTGACTGAATTCAGCTTCTTTTCGTTATTAGCTTCATTAGAGACGATGATTTGGATTGGACTAGTGTGAGCTTACCCTCTGGGACCAAAGCCGAAGTCGCTACAGCACAGCAGGACAGTTTATTTCTTCTCTACTTTGACATGCATGTCATCACAATCCTTCAATCCAAGTATTCCCATTGCTTCTAGCTTAAGCTTCCTATCGCTCACATTTCACTCTCTGCATAATTTTGTCCGGCATTCGTAACTCCGCGCAACTCCGCCGTTGCCGGTCCCAAGCCCGGATGAGAAAGGAGGAGGGGGGAAGGGCAGTGTTACGCCTTATTACTCAGTCAATTTAGTCCCAGTATTGGGTTACATGGCTTTCAGTGAGCCAAGGTCGAATGAAATTATGAAAACCATTTGTCAAAGATAAAAACAATTGAAAAAAAACGATTGACAATTGACATTTAAATGCCATCTTTTACCTGAACTACTGAAGTGATCTAATTGATGCCGGTCCATTTTCGGTTCACTGCAGGTGAGCTGGTTCACTGTTTAGGCAGTGGGGGCAAAGTGATATTTTTACAATCGAACACGAATCAGTTCAATAAACAGTTCAATAAAGTTCAGTTAGATCGATCTGAATATATCCAAAGTAGTGAATCAAATACGACTATTGTCGTATATAGAGCAGGCGCGAGGCGGCGTAACAGTGTGATCAATTTGCTGAATAATTGCTCTTTTAACATATTCTTATAATTCCCTCATAAATGTCCATCTTTTATTTGTTTCCTCCGTTTTTGTAGCCTCTCTAACACTCCATGATTTTGGGTAAGTCTTGGGTTAGTTTGGGTTAGTTTGGGTTATTTTGGGTCTGTTTGGGGGTTACGTTTGGGTTAGCCTCTGGTTAGTTTCCTTTTCTTGAGCCCCCGTAGTGAGCGGTAGCGAGCGGAGGGCCATGCGAAAAGTGAAATATTAGTTATTGTAATACGTGCCCGTACTTTGGATGCACTTTTTACGAAATATACAGCAGCTTGCATGTTTCCGCGAATAGCATTCGACTTTGATGACAGCCAACGACAATGCTGTCGCGAGACACTTGTGATCGTTATGCCTTCATGGCTCCCTTTGGCCTCTTGAAAGTAATTATACAAATCCATATCAGGTAGGCATTTTGATTTGAAAATAGCAGTAACTTCGGTCCAATAGCCAGCAAGGGCGTAATTACTAAGATACGCCACTGACTTTGCATCCTTTTCAATGCGGCATAACTAAAGCACGCTCTGTAGCTGTTCAATAATAAACCAAAGGCCATAAATTTCACTCGATACAAACCACTTTCACGTCGGAAAAAAAATTATTGATTTATATTTTATATTCGCTTTTAAATTGGGTTCAGCGAATGTGGATGTTACAAATTGAGGCTGTCTAAAGGTGTCCTTTAACAAGCCCTAAATTACTTATTTCGATCATAATATTTATGGAAAGTTATAAATAACAGCGCATTAAGATGTTATTAGGACGTTTACAAGACATCCGCGAGAGATACGTTAATTTAATGTTGTGGAGGGCTCTATGTTTAAATTTATATTTACCGCCTTTCACCTGCTTGGGTGTCTACTGATGTTTGGCGCATCAGCGATAGCAAAGAATATTTATCGCCTACAATGACAGTAGTTAGTAGTAAAGCGTATGTTTTTCCTTGTTTTACTCATTAAAATTGAAACGAAATAGATAGTGAGCTGATTTACCAAAGTTCACAGTCGGAACAGCTGGGATTAAAGTTCAAACATTCTACAAGCGTCTACCTACAACAAATTTTTGACCTTCGGATTAGAGCATTTGACAGCAGACTCAGGGTTGCCATCTTTTCTGTTTTAAAAATCGGGATGCTTGGTGCCAACCGCCGGGCTTAAAAATGACCCATTTTAAATAACAATTCAACTTTTTTTTTTTAATTAACCCATTCTTAATAGTAATTTATTACTAATACAAATTCATTCAACATAAGTCGATCGAAAAATTCAATAGGATATATACCTATACACGCATATCTCATTAAATACATTAAAAAAACCTTATTACTATCAGGCTGTGACTAATCAACCGCAAGCCGCATCGCTTTTGATATACAAAGCCGACCAATAACAACCGGCAACATTGCTGAAATGTTTTACTGACCTAGTGTCTATGGATTTTTTGTTAATAACCAAAAATTAAATTATATATTGTGAACACAAAATATGAACGGCAAATGCCATTTGTATTTTCGTGTATTTACTTTTCTTATATTTATTTATGTTTCACGAGGGGATTATTTAATTATCAGCCCGTAAAATCGATTCCCTTCAACTGTAATCGCAAAGTCAAGTATCTGTTATTATTACGCTAAGCCGCCCCTAAATCGGATCATCCATTGAGCCGTTCGAAGATTAGGGCGATCCGACAACGAGGTGTTGAAAAGGCCCCTTAAAGGGCACTTAGTGGTCGCGTGCGAAATACAGGGTATACAAAAGGTCTCCACTCCCGTTCGAGCGGTCGACGCTATCTTAGTTGGCCAGGACGTTTAGGGATGATGGGCGGTTTATCTAATATCGCGTTGGCAACCCGGGGTGGGAAATTAGTCTCCCTTCGAATGCCAAACATATTTTTTTCAATATTAAATATTTTGATTTTAAGGGCTACGCCAATGCCAGTGGACGACAAATCATATTCTAGTTTATGCCGCAATTATATTTAAAGATTTTATCTGTGAAAATTGTAACGAAAAAAAGTCGCACTTTAATTGATGGTACAACTAAAAGCTAAAGCGGTACTACCTAATGGATTAGTCGAGGCAACCTTTCAAACAGCTTGCACATAGTAATGTGAACATCTGGTTTGTTCGGTAATTTTTTTCTCGATAAGATTTGATCGGTGTCGAATCTCTATAAATGTGCGGAATTAATTTATTTTTATGTTGTGTCGCGTATAAGAAACCGCTAACGAGGACAATGTGTCGCGAATTAATAATTCACTTTTAGTAGACGACGTTTTGGAAAAAACTTTGGGTGATGTCGGAGACTAATTGGCAAAAAGAGTTGCGACATATCTTCAATTATATTTTAGAATAATTTAATTAATTAAATAACCAGCAGCGGCTTTATTTTGGGCAAAAGCGTTTTAAGTAATTTATGACACGAGGCGGCCATTTAAAGTGCTACGCTACTGACTGGACCGCCTATTCATCATGAGTTGCTAGGCAACGGCCTCACACAAATGACAGCGTCGTCGCATTGTTTCATGTGGCCTACTCTAGTGGCGATTAATTAATTGTTTAAAAAAAACGTTGAATGACAGCTGTCATTGTCACACATAACAAATGTGTAAATGTTTTGTGTCAATGATACACAATGTGGAGCAGTTTTTTGAAAATGTCTGCAATGTTTAGAGCTGCTAAAATGAAATATATAATTTTGTAATTTCTGTAGATATCGCTAAATGATTTGTAGTTAGTTGGGTTAGTTGGGTTTGGGCGTAACCTCGAAGTACAGCCTACCGGTGAGCGTTACAACGCTGAATTTCAAATGTGTGTTAAGGGCAAAAGTCAATACCAAAAATCAAATTTAACTTTTAAGCGAGTTAAGAACGTGCTTGTCTAGATTGTCACACTATGACGTCACGCTTAGCCTATCATGAAGTAAGAGTTATACCTTGCAAGCACAAAAGCGTTTTTATTTACTTATCTTTTAATGGTTAAGTTGGTTCAGGCATCTGACCACCGCTTAATCTGTTACGCTACTGATTGGACCGTCTCCTTGTCTTCTTTTCCTAAGCAACAACACGAAAGAAATGACAGCGGCGTCCCATTTTTCAGGTAAGTTAGACTGGTGAAAAGAGGTATTTTTTTTAAATATTTACCGTTAGAAGTTGATAATGAAGCGGTTTTGCCTGTTAAAAATGTTTAACGGCTGCAAAATATCGTTTGCATTAAACAGTAGCGATCCTATTTTAGTCAAAAGCGTTTTCACAAATGTCATGACCACTTAATGTGTTACGCTACTGATTGAACCGCCTATTCATCATGCGTTGCTAGGCAACGCCGTCAAACAAATGACACCGTCGTCTCATTTTTTAATTAAACTGAATTAATATGGACATAAATTAGAAAAATGACATACTATATAGCAGAGTGATATGCAATTGTAAATATACTTGTAATATTATAAATAGAGGTGATCGCACCAGGAGGACACATTTCAAAACCCCCCTGGTGGTCCAGTCATGCGCATAACTTCCATTTCCGGCGACTTGAGCTACTAGGGTGATGACGTCATTGTCATCGAATACGGCTCCGGTTCCATGCAATTCATCATCGGCTCATAGCGGTTTTGAACCGATTTGCTAAGTATGACGTCATCACGCCCATAGCCTAAGGTGCTGAAAATCACACTTCTGCGCATAAATGAATCTTTAGGGCGTAACCTCGAGGTACAGTCAGCTTTATTTTTATATATATTTACTATTTATTAACTGCAAAAAGGCGGTTTTATAAGAGTCGAAAAATAAACTGTGGTTTTAGGATTGTCTTGGATTTTACCTACTTAGAGTGCAGGCCACATCATCTCCACTACGTCATCGTTGTTCTGACTGGAACGTCACTGGTAACATGACAACCATAACAATATACAATATGTAGGTCTTGAAACATCAAAATATCTTTGTAAACAAAATATTGCCGCAAAAGCTCTCGATCCTATTGAAATTCAACTGTCTTCAAAATATTGACCAATTGAATTTTAGGAAAAATTAATATTTTTGACATGTATCAATATGACAGCTGTCATTGTGACACATGCCAAATGTCTAAACATTATGTATAAATGACACAATATTAAGCAATTTTGTTTAAAAAATACTTACTATTTCTCCTTGCCCCATTGAAATGAGGTTTATTAAAGGCAAATATATAATTTTTTAATTCACGAGATATACTATATTTTATATGCGTTTTTTAGGGCAAAAAGCGATTATAAAATTCAAATTTCAGGTGATGATGAATGTCCAATGAATTTTTGGACTAGATAAGAGCCTATTTGCCTAAATAGTCTTACTATGACGTCACGCTGAGCCTGTTTGCCTAAATAGTCATACTATGACGTCACGCCTAACCTATCATATGCATAACACGATCCTTTACAGTCATACGCCATTATGCTATTTTAGCCGTTTCTGATTGGTGGGTTAACGTCACTTTAGAGTACTGTTCAATCTTCACGCATAATCCTCCGCTCGCTTCGCTCGCTCCAGGGCGTAGCCAGACAAAACTAACTGAAACTAACCCAAAATTTGCAATAAGTAACAAACATAACCTTAACAAAATAAGCAAAACATGTTTGCGGGACGTCTACATTCCAAACACAGAATCTGACCACTAGTCTAACTAGACCTGCTGGAACAAATTGACTGGACCATAGATAAAGTGAAAGTGACGTTAATCCACCAATCAGAAGCGGCTAAAATAGCATAGTGGCGTATGACTGTAAAGGATCATATTGATGCAAACACTACACCCGATTGCGAGATCTCAGTTCATAGTGCACTTGTGAATGAGAGGCGCGTGATTGGCTAGCTACGTGAGGTGACGCATGTCTTCGCGATGCAACCAGTTGCTTCTAGCAGGTAGTTTAGAGGTCTACATGGTTGGCCTTCACTTCGGCGACCCGGGTTTAAATCCCTTCGGTTTTGTTTTTTTTTAAGTAAACAGTTTTTTCTTGATTTTTGGGTTTTCCTTGGATATGGCTTGGGTTAACATTTGGTTAGTTTCCTTTTCTTGAGCCCCGGAGCGAGCCAAGCGAGCGGAGGGCCATATACTTGTTAATTGCAGATCTTTAAATCGCATGCATTCACAAGTGCACTACGAATTAAAATATCGCCACCCGATTGGAAACTAACACGCTTATAGATCTTATGTGGCGGTATGAGGGTAAATCTCGGCAAATGGGACGGAAATGTGTAAGTGGCTGGGGACGGAATTGTGTAAACGGCTGTGACATCATAACCATGCGCATTGATTTTACGAGTGCTGTTCAAATATTTGTGCATGTTGAGATAGGATATGTTTACACATCCGTGTCTCGAGTACTAGCAGACTCGCGCATTTTTTTTAATGTTCAGCTAGTTTCAAGTGTGTGTTACGCTACTGATTGAACTGCCTAGTCACCCTCTGTTTCTTAGGTGGCTTAGACTCTTGAAGCTCAACTGACATATGTTACAATGACAGCTGTCGCAAAATGATTTCTTGGGAAATATTTTATCGAAATGACACACAAAATTAGGGAGTTATGTTACAAGCGTCTAGCGCTCCCACTAACTTTTCGATGCGAAAGCCGTGCATGTGCAATGGCACAGTTTTTACCGTTCCGAAAACTGTGGTAATGGCGAAACAAGAATAAGTATAATTACGGCTTTGCATGGCCCTCCGCTCGTTTCGCTCACTACGGGGGCGCAACCAACAAGATCTAACCAAAACTAACCCAAAACTTACCCAAAATTAAGAAAAAAGATTAATAAAAATCAAACATAAAATCAAACATAACCTTAAAAAAGTAGAGACTTCCGGTTCGTCTTCGGTCGAGGGAACACGTGTCTGGTATCGGCCCTTTGGTCTTCAGCTTGATATACATATATGATCAATTTGGGGGGCGCGTAGAGAGCCGTGCATGTACAAGTCGGAGCCTCAAGGAGTACATACTCGACACACTGGAGGGTCTAAAAATAGTATCTCTGTCTACCAGGGTGTAACCAACCTGGAAGGGTCTCTCCAGCTCTTGCTAAGCCCCGGTAGGACTGAATGCTCACGCAAAGGCCAACAGAGAGTCTTACTCTTAGACAAGGAAAGAAGAGGACAGATAACATGGAAAAAAGCCTGTTACCAGCTGCCACATAAATTACTGGGTAACTTCAATAAATTAATTGAATTTATAAGTAATAAATAATAATTAATAAGTTAAAGTAATTTTCACTAGTAAAATAATTTTCAATATAGCCATTTTATAGGTAGAGTATGAAAAATATATTACCTACGCCTCTGTTGAATGACTCTCCTTGAAGAAGATTTATGGCTTTATTGATTATTTGATGACTGAAAATATCCAAGATCGGGTATCAAATTACTCTCGATAATTAAATAAACATCTCTACCATGATATACTCAGAGGTAACACAAGTGTACATTATGCATTATTATTAAAACAAGAAATATGCAAATAAACTACAAGGTCAGCAGACAATAATTACCTGTGAATTGAAATTCCAGGCTCCTTCTTCTCACTTCGGCTCTTGCAACCATATGCCGAACAATTTATCATTATGAATCTTAGTTTTTATCTCTCTTTGTTCAAAAACTCACAAAATAACTGCAAAATAGCACCGCCACAACAATAGATGTGTTTGCCACATAAATAATGGCCGCCGCTCTGAAAGGGCTTCAATTTCAGTACATTGGCTTAATGTCATGCGCGGTATTCTTACTCTTACCTAATCTAAGGAAAATCGTATGTTTTTTAACCTCAGTTTTTCAACTTTTGTTTAATACGTAAAATGCACAAAATATTCCCATATTTTGTGGTAAAGTGTTACAATGAATATCAACGAAACTAAATCGGAGACATTATATTTGGAAAACTAATAATATAATAATTGTGTCCTATCTGGTTATATAGAGAATGAGAAATAAACAAAAACAGCGAAAGAAGAGAGTTTGGGTGAGGGATATTTTTCAAAATAGAAAAAAAACAGGCGCTTTTCACAACTTTCAAATTCGTTATTTCTTGTAGCAAACAAAAACTTTTTATAGTTAGGTACAGTGTCAGTGCAGAGGTTAGGATTTTCGTATCATCGGACATCGTATGCATGAAAATAGATAAAATTCAAATAATTTTGACCAATGGAAGATGTTTATTTGTACCAATAGGGATAAATTCGGATAATCGTACGGTCGGATATCGGATGCATGAAAATCCTCCTTTACTCCTTGGAATGTATTCTAACGACGCCCATGCCCGTATTAAAACATTTACAGAAATATAGGCCGGACCATCATCAACAACTTTCCTTTCGAGAACGATAAAACGATGAAGCCTCCTGCCCCTCAAGGCAAAAACAGTGTCCGCAATTAACCCGATCAAGATTGTAAATAATTTCGCCGAGTTTACTGATGGTTAATTCGGGTTTTTATTGTGTAATCCGTTGGCAATTTCCGAAAGGAACCCGGCCCCGATAATTCCGACAATATTAACATTAAAGATTTCCTAAATTAGGTTTTAAACTGTTGATAAGTGTTGATTAAAGCCGCGCGTTAGCCACAAGGTGGTGCGCGAAAGCTTCCGGACTTCGGACTCGATATCTCGGTTTGGCATCGGAGAGGAAACGTATTGGGTGTTGATTTTACTTATCATCGGGGCTTTAAGCTCAGGAAATATTTAAATTATGCCCGATATTATCGGAAGATTAATTTTAATATTATTTACTTTTTGTATATCGAGGTTTCTTATTAATTCACACGCCGGTTGACGAAGTTGAAACAACTATGAGGCGTATGTGTTGGTTCCAATCAACAACAAAATTGCTCACTTATCCTGTCGGATTAAGGATAAAAATCGTAGACGCGGCAACGTCGCTAGCTTTTCTCCATTAGCGGCTAGTTTCCAAAATGCATTCCGTTTACTATTGGTCGAAACAAATGGACGATACTTAGAGCGTTTGTTTACTACTTTAGGATGTCTAATAAATACATTGTTTTCAACAGGCCTAATCGTCCAGTGGTTAGATGCTATATCTGTGATACGGAATCCCGGGTTAGTTTGAGTTGAATTCCCGGCAGTGGCAAGGCGTTTTTAATTTTTTTTTTTTGAGGTTATGCTTGTAAAATGTTTTTTTTTCATTTGGGTATACTTTGGGTTAGTTTTTGTTAGTTTTTGTTGGTTGCGCCCCCGTAGCAGGCGAAGCGAGCGGAGGGCCATGCGTGAAGTGAAAATTAGACATTCTAAAATAGTAAAGAAAGGCTTCAAGTCCCGCCCAATTCTTTCGACAATAGTAAACGGAATGCATCTTGGGAGCTATCCTCTCCTGCTCTTCTATGGCAGACATCATGGGGCCAGTGGAATAGCAAAACAACTACCTCTTTTTCAACTATATACTTTAAGAGTTATGGTATCAATACTCTGTTATAGACGATATTCGTGGATATCGATAATCCGTGATGCGATACTTAACAATCGTAAGGAGAAAAAAAAACAACATTGCTTTTGACATGTGTCAGAATAATAGTTGTCATTGTGATAAATGTCAAATGTGTGAATATTTTGTGTTAGTGATACATACACAATATTAAGCAGTTTTAAAAAATATGTGCAATGTTTAGAGCTGTTAACAGGAAACATATAATTTTTTAATTTCTGTAGATATCGCTAAATGTTTAATGTTTTATTCTTAGTTAGTGCCTTTCGATGAACCCTAAAACGTTGAATGTCAAATGCGTTTGAACGGCAAAAGCCAATTCAAAAATCAAATTTAAGGTGGTCGTCTAAATTGTCAAACTATGACGTCACGCTTAGTCTATCCTAATATATGACTTCTACCTTGCAAGCAATAAACCCTATTGTAAACATAAGCGTTTCTATTTACTTTTTAATGTTTAAGGTATTACGCTAATAAATGACAGTCACAACGCCTTTATTTCCTGAGCTGAACTGTTTTCGAAATATTGACCGTTAGAATACGATAATGACGTAATTATTTGCTCACTTAGTTAATTTTCTTGTCGGATATAGTGAAAAAATCGTGGCAACGTCGCTAACTCTTCTCTAGCAGGCAGCCTCATTCACACGTCAATATTTCGAAAACTGTTATTGAATTTAAGTATAGATTATATGCGTATCGATATTTTCGTATTTTATATCGATAGGAGGATGTATTTTTAATTATTGTTAAATCGATACAATTGAAACATTGGCCCATTTCTTATTTTCATATTTAGTCTTTACAAATTGCATTAGGTTATGATGTCGATAATTTGCTATAAACGATATTTTGGGATATCGATAATCCGGGACTTATCAAAACGTTTAATATCAAGAAACATCTCTAACGTAGTCACATGGAAGTAGTTGTCAAAATGTCAGAAAACTATTATCATCGTTTTGTTTATGGTAGTACTTAATTAGAAATTTATATAGTTAGTGCTGTACTAAGGAAGATGTAATTGCCCTTCCAGATGTGAATTGAATGTTATATTTTATATTCTGGCGGCGCTTGTCAAGTTCTATGGCCTAACTCTGTTTAAAATGATTTATCATAAAATTGATATGGCAACAATGCAGTTTGCGGCAATTACTTCTTCTATGTTTACCAATCTAAGAAAAATAAATCATGGCCTGCTGCTACGCTTCTAAAGTATGATTTACATAAAGGCTTATATTTTTACTGCATATTAAATTTAATTATTTTATATTTTTAATAGTTGAAAAGGTGACGATCACACTTCAATCTCGATATTTTTCGGCGATACTTCTTGATATCGATACTTACACATGGTATCGAGTATCGATGACTTTATGCTTATTTCTATTTTCATATCGGTATCGATACTCTAGTAATATCGAGACGTCCCTATATGTGACATTAAATGATTAGTAGGGATGAGCGATGTTTTATCGAAAATTAAAAAAATCGATCAGTCGATATCGAATTTTCATTACCTTCCTTCAAAAAATCGATAAATTTTAATTTCACCGAACCTGTACTTATTGACTAATTTGATAGCGTAGATGACGAAAAAACTATCAGTTTTTCTCTAGTCGGTCCGGATTTCCAGTTTTTCACAAAAATTTCGCGAAAAAAAATTTTTAACTGTAGACCCTCGGAAAATCGTGATTCAAAAATTAACCACAAACGATGATAAACTGCGGTTTTCACCGTTCAATAGAGAAGGAATTACTATAAATCTTGAAATTATCAATTTTTATAGCGTGTTTTGTGTCTTCTAAGGCACTCAAAGTTGAGTTATAAATTTTAAAAAATTGGTAATTATTTAAAAAAAATCATATTTTGAAAACGAATCGTTTCACGATAGAACTCTTCTCTTGTTCGAATTCAGCAGGTCAGAAAGCCTATATATCGGCTTATACCCAAAATTATCAAAATCTATAGAATTTTCGTTACCTTCTCTCCAAACATACAGACAAAACATCGATATTTTCATATCGATATTTTCCAAACATTTTATTTCACAAAACAGTGCTTAGTGCTTGTGAGTCATCTGTTGACTCAGTTCGAACCTAAGTAATATTCAGCAAAGATCTCGTCTCGGCATTAATAATGGATTATAGATCTTCTCGACTCGACTGGTTTGTTCTTTTTACCTTTTATTTTGATTTTATTGCACTAAAAATATAACATTATAACAATGAATCCAATATATCGATGATGAATGAAAATCCATGTTTTTGCTATATCGACGGGACGAAATTCGATACATCGATTTTTTGATGTATCGATCGATGTATTTTGAATTTAGTGCATCTCTTTTGGGTATCGGGTGTTGCGATTATTACCATTCAACTCTTTTATATTCAACTTCCGGAAAAAGAGTTCTGTGATTAACCGATAATGGGATTCAATCTTGTAACAGTCCGATTTTGCCAGTGTCAAATATTTTTGAATTTCATTTATAGGCCGCATTTAGAAAAAAAGATGCTGTATTTTGCACTCATCGGTTTGTTAATTTTAGACTTATTGATTTGATTTGCTGACAATACGCTTGAAATTGCCGCATTTCTTAATGTAAATTAACTTTATTCTAAGTATGGGTTAACGATATATTTGTATTAGCATTTATAACACGTTGTGACTATATTTATTTTAGTTGATAAGTGAAGCACGTTGTTATTCGGATAGTTTGGCTTGATTTATATTACATTACCGTAGAACGGCCAGCGAACCGATTTATATTTTTAAGAATTCTGTTAATAACACCCGCAAATACGTTGCATTAGACCCGTCGATTCATATTTTATTGTCGGTTTGAATATTTCATAACTTTTTGGAACCTCTTGGTTGCCGAACTCCAATCACCGGCGGATCATTTCTGAGATCGTTAGATCGTTTTGGGACCTCTGCTTTATATATTTATCTCTTCACACGGCAGGCTGCAGTTTTTGTAATGTTCGGTTGTCCGTTCCGAGTAATAGGAATGGGCTATCCTTCCGTCATTAGATTTTTAGAGGTTTATCATTTTCGTAGGAGTATTTCCTAGCATTTCTTTAAAAATTTAATTTTGGCTCAGTAATTGTGGCTTCCGCTCTCGTTTACCATCATAATAAATGAGCAGTAAGTCGTTTATTTTCTTAGAATTATTCCTTGTATCGAAGCCAATTGGCATGTTTCAGCCCATTACTATTTCTTGATCTGACATAGTCATTTAATCTCGGGGTAGGAGAAAGGCAAATTGACGGAAACGAAAAGAGAGTTCTTCTAGTTAGACCCTTCGGCGAGAAGAGAAGCTTTCTGTTTGAGTGCAGTCAGAGACTCCACATTTAGTTTTGTGATTTAATTCCACCCATTCTTTGGGGATATATTGTGATATCTCTTGGTGTTTTGACACGACCGATTTTTTCGGGATCTAAATACTGTACTAGGTAAGCATTTTCTCTGGAATTATGTTTTCCCTATTGCTTGTGAAGCACGCGGACGACGCCATGACGCTAGAGGCTTTCCACGTTCGTCGTATACGTATAAGACCGAGATCGTCGAATCTCCCGTACCCTCACACACTAACGAGGTAATTATTGCTACAGTTTTTTTTTGCCTAAATTAACGATTTAATTGCTTTATCTGTGTTAACCTTTTTTGTGCCTCGTCCACCATTTGCTTTCCGTCCCATGCGTTATCTTATCTACTCCATTTTATTAAAGTAAGCGGGATTTGTCTAATGCGTATCGGGTTATCTTAGGGTTCAAATACAGGGCCACAACTTCAAATATTAGGCTACCACTTCTACCAGGCTACAACTTTTACTAGCGGGCTGCCAGTTCGGTTACGTGGCTACAAGTCTTGTCTCCAGGCCCCTTTTATTGGCGAGTCATCTGTTAGTTTCACCGGCAGGGCCAGTGCCCTAGCAGTACCAACAGGTGCCCGGCACCTTTACCAGAGTTCGACGGATCTAAGTGGTATCGTACAGAAGCTTAAGTTTATTTACTCGTTTATTATTATTAATAGCTCTGAATTTTATCTCTTTTTAATATAAATCAGGCATTGACAGCCAAGCTTTCAATAGTTTTATTCTAATTTTATTCTGTTTATTAATTTATCGAGTCATTTGATTTAATTATTTTGGCCGTTCATTGCTACATATTATTATTGCTATATTTAAAATTGGTGCAGCTATTAGCGCACGCATACCTAAATGTAATTAGCTTAGTTAACATCAAATGGATCACTTCGGTTTGTAGTGCTTAGTGCATTTAGCAGTAAGGCATACAGTACCGAGCATTAACAACAGAATTGGTCTCCGTACGATCACCATATTGTACCAATTGTTGGTTAAATTTAATAGTTATTTGACATTCTTTTGTCCGTGACTTGCCATTTTACTCCAGATAAATTGTTGCTGTGTTTTCAAAAAAAAATAGAACTTAGTAGCAAATATATTGTTCCTTAAATTTTAGATTGTGTTTTCTTGTTTTCTTGTTAAGTTAAGCTTGAGTAATTTTTGATTTAATAAGCCAGCCTAGCCACCTTTAATAAGCCAGCCTAGCCAACATCAGCGGAGCTTTTTCAGTTTAGTTGGACAGAACTGGTGGCGCTCTAACGACTCCACTACCGGGGCCGGGCATTTGTAACACGACTCTCCGGGGCTAGGTTTCTTTTTAATTGAAGAAATCTTTACTTTTGACTTCAAGAGGAAAAACGTGTGGCTATCTTTATCAAACTAACTCTCGGCTCCCCCTTTATTTGTTTTAATGCTTTTATCAATCGAATCGCGTAAATTGAAACCAGCCAGCAAATGTTTTATCCAGTGTTATAATTCATTACAGAGGGAGGAAAACGACAATTTTAACTCATATTTCAATTAATAAAAGGAGCGGAGGTGTTTTAACATTTGAAAACGCGTGGTCCTGCTTGACGCGTCACAAAAATTCCAAAGATCTTTTGTGACGCCAAACTTGGCAACGTCTGAGAGGCTTATTCTCTCGTTGATTCGAATAGAGCTGCCGCGTTGCAAATAATTTTAGGCATTTGACAGGAATAAAGAAGATTTGTCAACAATGTTGACAAATCGAATATATGTCAAAATTAATATGCCCACTTTCCTTAACGGTTAATCCGGCCCTGCCTTACATGACTGGCCAAAAATAAAAATTATTTCGAACCTTGATATTAGGCGGGATGTTTTCTAAATGCGTTTTAATAAAAATACACTACCGATGCATGTTTCGGGGGGCACGCCCCATGTTTTAGTAATCATACGATTCTCGTACGGGCGGCGAGAACCGTCTTTTATTAAGTTATATCCAACACCATCTTAAAAGGGAAGGTGTTATAAGCTTAGATAAGACTTTGAAGAGCGATGATTTGGGTAAAAATAATTTTCTTCGTTTTTAAACTAATGAATAATTTATAATGGAAACGCTCGCGAAAAAAAAAATTGTACGAGGCGGCGATAATTTCTAAGGCTTTGCATGATAAAAAAAAATAGGTAAAAAAACGCGGCAGTAATATTTAGCTGGTTTTGCCAGAGTACAATACCATGGTTTTGCACTTCATTTAATGTAATCTAGAAAACTTGAAAAAAAAAACGATAAAGAGATATGACAACCACGCATATCAGCTTACCATATCTTCCCTATGAATCTATTTTATGTGGTGATAACTGATAATCTGCATAGAAGTTTTAGGCGACTAATACGACTACTTTTGTATACTTGTTGACATCATTGTGTTCCTTTTGTTTTTGCGGTGTTGATTTTAAGTCTAATAGATCTCCTTCAGCTGATATCTTCTTAAGTAGCCCCTGCAAGCCCTCAGAACTGTCTGCAATTATAACTGTGTCGTCGGCATATCTTAGATTATTAATCAAGGTTCCATTCACTTTTATGCCATCTTCTGCGCCTTCAAGTACGTTTTGAATACAATTTCGGAGTACATGTTAAAAAGCATAGGGCTCAGTACACAGCCCTGTCTGACTCTACGTTTAATTGGTACAGTTTTTGTTTGGTGTTTTCAAGCTGCACTGTCGCTACCTGGTGTTCATAGAGGTACTGAATGATTTTTAGATCTTGGGAGTCTAAACCTTTACTTTCCAGTATGTTCAGCAGCATGCCATGTTTGACACAATCAAATGCTTTAGCATAATCTATGAAACATTGATATACTTCTTTTCGCTGATCTCGACACTTCTGTAGCAGGACCGATAGCGAAGTCAAAGTTTCTCTAGGTCCCAATCCTTTTCGAAAGCCCATCTGCAGTTCACTCAGATCCTGCTCGCATTTCCTATGTATTCGATTATGTAGAACCTTTAAAAACAACTTTAATCTCTGACTCATTAAGTTAATTAGTCGAAACTAATCACATCTTTTTGCACCTGTTTTTTTAGGAATAGGGACAAATGTAGATTTTAGCCAGTTTTGAGGTATATCCATTGTTATAGATGGTATTGAATAGTTGGGTCAGGATTTTTAAGTTTTCTTCATTTATAAGTTTCAGGAATTCGGGACAAATGTTGTGTGGTCCAGCTGCTTTACCGTTTTTTATTCCCTTCAAAGCCTTCTCTATTTCTGCAGTCATTATATTTGGTCCCATTTCTATTTGACGTTGGTTACGAAAGGGGGGACCTTTGTCCTCGAAAAGATCAGAAATATAATTTGTCCACACTTCTTGCAGTTCTTGTGTGTCTAAGACTGTCTTATTGTCTTGATTTAGGTACTATTTTTGTATAATGTTGGGGATTTACGGTTTCTTGTAATTTCCTTAACTCTTTTGTGGATATTAAATAAATCATGTTTTTGGTACATCTCCTGTATTTCCTTACTGCTCTCCATCATCCATGCTTCTTTGGCATTTTTAATTTTAGTCCTGACAAGTGCTTGAGTTTCTTTAAATTTTTCTTTTTGCGTGTTTTTGAATTTCCGCCGTTTCTTGTTATTTACAGTTGTTACATATTCTTGTGTGTCTAAAATGGCATTTTCAAGCTGACTCCAAGTGTGCTCTATATTCTCCTCAATTGTATATTCATCAGGCTCTATGATTTTTTGGGCTTTGCTCAGTTGTTCATTGAGTTTGTCAGAGATGATTTGATTATTTGCCTCGTCTTTAAGGCTGCCGTATTGGGTTTTCTTGTGACTTTCTTTTTAAGTGGTTTCAATCGAATTTCCATTTGGGCTACTACGGGATTGTGATCTGACTCCACATCTGCACTAGGCAGGGTAAGTTTTCACACTGCGGATGCTATTTCTGCACCTTTTTGGTATTGGGATATAGTCAATTTGGTTTCTAATTGGATGGTCTGGTGTGTCTTGGGGAGATCTCCATGTATAGAGGCGTCTTGGGGGTAGTAGTAGTAGTAGTAGTAAGGGAGGGGGGGCCGAAGCCCGGTAAGTAGGCCTATAAGTCCCTTTTCACCATCCCCGATCCGTCCTCCCCTACCTGGCTACTTCCAACAACCTGCCCGCACTGAAACGGCCCGTCACCTTGATAAAGGTGAGTACGTCCTCCCAGTCCAGATCCTTTAGATCTTCCCGAGCAAGTGTTGGTGCTCCCTGTATCTTCCTCCTTAGTCGACTCCACCTATCACAAATTCCTATATAGTGGTATGAGGACTCCTCCCCTGTCCCGCAGTTCGGGCAGAGTGGGCTGTCCCTCACGCCGATAAGGTGCAGATGTCTGTTTAGGCTTCCATGCCCAGTCAGAATACCTACCAAGTTCCTGATGTCCTCTCGGCTCCTTTTTAGCAGTCGCCTTGCTCTGGATCCGTCAGGATTTAGAATCATTTCCTTGGCTTGTCTGCATCCTTCTTTTCCTCTCCAATTGTGCTTTGTCTTGTTCCAGGCCCAGTTATTTAGTTTCTGAGAGATTTGCCTTTTACTTAAGCCCAGACCAGGTTCTGGATCGACGAGGTGGCTCATTGAACCTTGTCTTGCCAATTCATCGGCCCGTTCGTTGTCCTCGATGCCACTGTGCCCTGGAACCCATCTGAGTCTTACTTCCTTGCGCACAGCCAATCTGTCTAGGGCGTCTCTACACTCCTGAACTAGCTTACAGTTTGCCCTGGGTCTTTAGATCGCCCTGAGAGCGGCTTGACTGTCCGAGTAAATATATATACTCTCTACACCTTCTGTTACCTCCGCCTTGGTTGCTACTTCCAAAATAGCAAACACCTCCGCCTGGAAAACAGTGGCATATCTCCCCAGCGAAGTGCTTTCTCCTGATTTAGTGTTGTCTAGGTATACACCGGCTCCGGATGACTGTGTATTAGCCATCCATGAGCCGTCAGTGTACCATGCGTGTACGCCGCTCGGCGTACGTACCTAGCCTGATAGCCACTCTTCCCTTGATGGAAATTCCACTTGGAAATTCCTTCTCAGTCTTAATCTGCTATCTGGAATATTGCCTTTGGTCGCAATGATGGGTAGATCCCTACTCATTTTGGAGGCAACAGTCGTATGGCTTTTCCTTGTGTAGTCCGTTCGCCATAGGCCACTGTCGATCATCCTTTTGTGAGCCGCCATTGCCTCTCTCTCAATCCAGATCGGGAGGTCCGGCAGCCCCAGGATGATGTTCAGTGCTGCTCCGGGAGTTGTTCTCAATGCTCCGGTAATACCCACACAAGCCAGCCTTTGCAGTCCGGCCATTTTCTGGGCTGTAGTGGCTCTGGCCACCGCTGGCCACCAGACCACGGATCCGTAGGAAATCCTCTGGAGGATGTAAACCTCACTTCCTACCTACCGTTCTCCTTAGTTGCCACATAATCGCGGTTGTCTTACTCACCACCTGTTCAACGTGCGCCTTCCACGTCAATTTACTGTCTAAAATAACTCCCAAATATTTGACTTGTTGACTTAGGCTCAGTCTCGTCTAGTAGAGTATGGGATGTATAAAACCTGTTAGATTTCGTTCCCTTGTGAAGAGAATGAGTTCGGTCTTCCCTGGGTTTACTGAGAGAACATTCTCTTCACACCAACCTTGAACTATCCGACACGCCACCTGCATACGCTCGCAGACCGTTCTCACGAACTTGCCCGTGATCATTACTAGCCCGTCGTCAGCATATGCTTGTGCGTAGAATCCCTCAAGATTTAACCTACTCAGGAGGTTGTTTATCACCAGGCACCACAAATGTAGCGAGAGGCAGCTGCCTTGTGGGCAACCCTCTCTTACCCCGGCTTCGACGCGAACTTCTTCCAGTGTGACGCTGATCTTTCGGTCTTCCAGTGCCGTTTTTACCCACTTGACCAAATGAACTGGTGTTCTTTTGGCCTGGAGGGCTTGACAGATAGTTTTCGTTTTAGCCTTATCGAAAGTTCCTTCTACCGCAAAGAAGAGCGCTAGCGCCATTTCTTTGTTTTCTATTGCCCTTCTAACTACAGAATGGAGAGCCGTTTCAGTCGACTTCCCCCTTCTGTAGGCGTGCTGATTATCATGTAGAGGAGAATCAGTTAAGATCTCTTCCATGATGAACCTGTCAATAATTTTTCCATTGTCTTCATTAAAAATGAAGTTAGACTTATAGGCCTAAAGGACTTGAGATGGGAATAGTCTCTCTTCCCTGCCTTGGGGATGAAGACGACATCCGCTGCCCTCCAAGCTTGTGCAACGTACCCTAGTGCTATGCTGGCCTCGAATACTTTCTTTAAGTAAGGGAGTAACGTGTCAAGGCCCACCTGCAGCATCATGGGTATAATTCCATCCGGCCCTCCTGCCTTATATGGACTGAACTCTCCCACTGCCCAAGTTATGGATTCCTCAGTCACCACACTGCGGGCAAGGTTCCAGTCCATCTCTGGCTCTGGTTCCTCGTCCCAGTTGGTAGTCTGTACCTCTCCGGGGAAGTGGGTTTTTAGAAGAAGCTCTATCGTTTCCTCTCTGTTCGCCGTCCATTGTTCGCCTGTTTTCAGAGAGCCAATCTCTTTTTGTCTTTCCGAGCCCAGCAGCTTAAGCAGACGCGCTGAGTCCGAGAGAGACTCCATCTCTCCACAGAATTTCCTCCAGCTGTCTCTTTTGCTGCGTCGGACTCCTGACGCCCTTCCCTGAAAGCGTGGCGGTGTGATCTTCTCACGTCTTTTTTAAGACGGTCCAGAGTATCACTCCACCAAGGCAGCCTCTTGGCGCTCGCTTTCTTAAGTGGGCACGCTTGTTCATAGGAGTAGATGATTATACTGTTTAGCTGTACCACCTCAATTTCTAGTTCTTGTTTTGATGAAATAGCCTGCCCTAAAGTTCCCATGGACATTACCAGATTTTCCCTCGGAATTATTTTCAGTGGCTTCTCCATCTTATCCCATTTAATTTCGAATCGGATCATTCTATGATCGGACATAGTTATGTCCCTACTTACCCTCCAATTGACTACCTTTTCCGCAAATGCTCGAGTTACCACTGTAATATCGATAACCTCCTGACGAACCCGATTCACAAAAGTTGGTTCCGCATTTACGTTAGCTACTTCAAGGTTTTCCGATACGAAGTACTCTAATAAAGCCGTACCTCTCGCGTTAGTGTTAGTGCTCCCCCAAATTATATTATGCGCGTTTGCATCACACCCCACGATTAGTGTATTCTATTAACCTTATTAATCCTTTCGTTGGGGGAAGTTGCGCGTTATCATACGGAATAAACTACTAATTAATAACTTATGTTTTGTGCCACTCACCATGTATTCCAGCAGGATCACCGTAATGTCCCTGGAGCTTAGAACAGAGTTACCTGCAGCTCCCTGGACATCACGATACATGTCCTCGGCCTCTCTACTCCTTCACACCCGGCCAAGATGGTAAAGTCGGAGGTCCCAACTCCCCTTATGGTTTCCCTAAAAAAGTAAGGTTCTTGTATTAGTATAATCTCTCTAGATTTTCCAGCCATGATGCTTGCCAATTCAGCACTAGCATCTCGGCTATGCTGGAGATTTATTTGACTTACCCTTAATTGCGCCATAGGGGACACCATGGATAGGGGTAACCACCTTACTTGGCTATTGCCTGCTTCCTGATGGTTTGGAAGTCCCGGCTGAAGTGTCCCGCCCGGTGGGTGCTCTCCGAATGGTTACCCTGTAAACTCGCACAGCGACCAATTCGAAGAACACAGTCCACCCGGCCAGCTCTAGTCCAGCCACGACCTCCCTGCTCACCAGCAAGTGAAGGCGCCAACTGCTTGGTTGTCCTTCGGTCTTCAGATGCTGCCACTCCGGAACACTCAAGGTGGTGTTCTGGATGGCTAGCATCTCGGTGACGTACTCTATTTTCGGCTGCTCTAGTGTCTTCAAGGTGAAGACAATCTCCACCGGCCATGGGGCGTCCGCGGATTTCACGGCTGTGAAGGACACTTCTCCCTCGGTCAGTGGCTGACAGGTGTTGAGCAGCCAATCCCTGGATTCCTCATCCTCCGTGGTAACCAAAAACCACCCCGCCTCAGTAAGGCCGGAGTTTCGGGTGTGGAGCTCTGCCTTGGTACGCCTCATTTCGTTAATGAGGTGCATCCTCAAGCGGTCCGCCTCTTCTTTGGTCACCTTCCCACCTTGTCTGTTAGACCTGAAAACAACCTGGTTGGCCCTCGAGGCCGACGAACTGTAGGAGCCAGAACTGGGCGGGTCAGTTGGCCTTTCACTTGAACGTCCTGACTGGATGCCTTTCCTCAAAAGAGGCGACACTCCTTTCCGGCCGTTCTTGGGGGTAGTTTGAACCACGTGTTGGAAATGAACATTTTCTCCTCTTGGCAGAATTGAATTAATGTATCGCCTCTTTCGTTTCTTATTCCTAGTCCATGCTCCCCGACAGTGTCATCGCATCTTCCCTTGCCTACTTTTGCGTTAAAATCTCCTAGGATGAGAGTGGTTTCATCCTTTATGGTTTGGGACAGCAGTTGTCTTATTTAGTCTAAAAAACATATATAAAATATCTCCAAAAATCATACAAATGAATCAAAATCACTTAACAACTCGCACATAATTTTCATTTCATTATCGGCGTCCCTTCAAAAAAAAAACAAAATTATAGGAAATTCAGTTTAATTTCTTTATGGACGTAACAACATGCTAAAAAGAGACAGCACTATGACGGATCTGCTCTCGGGATGAACCGACCTAATTAATTTTTCAAAAAAACATAGTAGGCATTCAAGTAGGCACTTTTTTGGGGTGTCGTTTCGGTCGAATAGGTCGTAGGTCAAAAGCGCCGCCTTATTTATTAGTACGTTTACATAGCTTAAGAACACTCGAGTCAAACACGAACCGCGTTTACATCTTTTCGCCTCGGCCCTTCGTAGTGGATTACAACATGAGATATATAATTCGCTGACAAAAAATAAATAAATAATAATAATAATATCGATATGAAAATAACGTAAATATTAAAATTGCGATAAAATATTTCAATTAATTTAAATATAAATTAAAATTTTAATTTTCCGCCATCTGTAATGGATTAATTACAATATGAGATTATATAAATTTGTTTGTTTGTCAAAACTCAAATCGGCAACAATGCATAAATATCGCTTATGTCCATTCGAATCAAATTCATGCCGGCTGCGTTTAGAAACAAATCAGGCAGATCCGGCGCTTGTAAAACTAGGTCTATTTAAATTGACGTTTTAACGAAATAAGCGCTGAAAATGCTCCGAAACAAAAGCGAGTCGTATTATAAAACTGATAAACGACCATTTCCGTTTCATGGGCCGCTGCTAAAAATGAACGCAAACGGACCGATTTTCAATTAAGCCGCAAAAATGGAAAATCCGACCGTGCACCATTTCGCTGAAACGAGAATCAAATTGTCACCCGTTCGGAAATGGACCGAGCGAAATTTACGGATAAAAGTGTTATAGGAAAAGTTGATTGACTGGCTGGTTTCAATTTACGCGATTCGATTGATAAGAGTATTAAAACAAGAAAAGGGGGGAGCCGAGAGTTAGTTTGATAAAGATAGAATCCGATTATAGGTTAGTCACAGAACTCTTTATTACAACACTTTTTCCGGAAGTTGAATATAAAAGAGTTGATTGGTAATAATCGCAACACCCGATATCCAAAAGAGATGCACAAAATTCAAAATACATCGATCGTCGATACATCAAAAATCGACGTATCGAATTTCGTCCCGTCGATATAACAAAAACATGGCTCTTCATAGACGTTGAAAAATGTCACCCATGGATCGAATTCATTGTTATATTTTTTAGTGCAATAAAAATCAAAATGAAAGGTGAAAACAACAAACAAGTCGAGTCCAGACGCAATAACGATCTATCCTTTACTAAGGCCCAGACGAGATTAGTCTGATTTCCGGTCAAACCGAAAGATGATTCAAAAATTGAAAAATTGCTATTAGTTGATGGTCAATTGTTTTTTCGATGATGACGGATAAAATCAAGTGAGGCAGTTTGTAAACATTACTTGTTATAAAATTGTCATAATCTGAATTCGAGTGAACAATAGTTTAGATCGACCTTTAGATCTTTATCTCATTCTTTGCGTTTACGAGGCCGGATAGATGCCTCCTAATTACATTCTCCAGGCCGAATTTGGCGACGGCGCTTAATGAAAAGAGAATATATTTTTTAATTGGCTTTCGCTCGAGCTTCTGACCCATATTAATTTAAAATTCCCGGTAAAAATTAGACGCGTAATTAGGGGGTTTCAAGTCGCACGCGTCCTCCGACAAGTTTTGTTCTTATTTTGGAACCGGTCGCGGCGCGCGGCAGCGGGCTTCCACCACTTTTTATCGCCGTAAATTATTGTAACCGACTAGATGATGGTTTGTTCATACAGGGTGGTCAGAATACAGATAAATTCCATTACTTTTAGAAAATATTTACATAAAGCGCTCTAGTTTTCTAGGGAAAATCACGTTGATCCGTTAATCTATGATTAAGGTGAGTGGCTCGGATAATGAACCCCGGCGCTAAATGCAGTAATTTTAATTTAATTGTTTTAGTCAAGAACGGTGCGTCCTACGAGAAAAACGCAAGAGACCACTTTCATGTAGAATTGGCCAGGTTATTCGGAAAAAATATTCAAATTATTGAAGTATCCTTAATTTTTACCTAGCAGGGGGTGTTAACCAGCATTTTACAAAAATACATTGATAGTTTAAGGTTGAGTTTGTAATCACAAATAGTTTTTACTTGTCACCGTTTTTTAAATATACATTTTACTAAATAAATTAGTATAACTTCATCAGGTTATGGGTCCAGTACGTTACCTAAGTCAGAATCTTTAGTTGAAGGCAGAATTTTTTATTTAGTACAAAAGATTGAAAGTATGGATCCAGTGAAACATATCAAACCATTAACAAGTGAGACCGACTGGCCAATATGGAAGAACAAAATGAGGGATATGCTAGATTATTGTGAAGGTGCGTTAGATGTTATTGATGGCAAGCTAAAGAAGCCCAAACCGCTTGGAGAGGAAGCAACAGAAGGTCAAAAGAAGAAATTCAAAGAGGATTCTGATTTGTACCGTAAGGCTAATAGTTATGCTAAGTCAATGATCACAAGTGCAATAACTGATAACGTATATCAAAAGATTATGGACAAAACTACAGCCCATGATGCGTGGCTCGCACTAAAAGATCTCTTTGAAGCATCAGCTAAGTGTCAAGGATCAGTTATGTAAGCTTTGAACAGATTTCTTTGCTTTTAACTGGAGAGCGAACGAATATGTATCGACCCATATAGCCAAGTTGAAGAGCCTGTTTTCTGAGTTAAATAGCGGTTTAGCATTAAAGAAGGAAAACACACTTCCAGAGTTAATGGTAGGTTGTAAAGTTTTATATATTTTACCAGAAGGGTTCAAGACTTTTAAGACAAGTTGGATACTGCTTTCAAATGACAGTGACAAGAGTAAGACATTTGATGATTTGACAGTAGAGCTTTGCATGTTCGAGAGAAGTTTTGCCAAGGCCTATTCACATGCGATTTTGTACGGAGGATTTGTCGAACAGTTAGATCCATGGTTGCTATACATAGGCGCATATGTACGGCAGACGAATCCACCACAAGTACTCACAAACGCGCAAATCTGCAGTGTGAAGGATTGTGTTGGCAGTTGTGTATTGTATGCGGCGTCATGGAGAAGAAAATAATTGCTATACTTGTAGGATTTGTAGGGTTATTTGATGAGAGAAAGAAGAAGAGAGTGTGGTCAAAGCAGCATAAGCTTCGTTACGCAGCTGTTTGTTGGAATATTCTTGATTCTTCACCTTCCACAAGCAAGACTTTGATTTGTATAGAGCAATGAAACTTTTCCAAAATTCTTTATTGTCAGCGAACGCCATATTGCATCTACCACGCACAGACAAGTTCGTCACGACTACTGATACACAGATTTGCTCGGCTCGCGTCTATGATCGTTGTCTTCAACGACGGGCGGCGAGCAGAACATATCTGACGAGCACGCAGACCGGATTCGTCCGCCGGACATGCTCGCCGAACAAATCCGCTGATCAAAATCGCATGTGAATAGGCCGCTTAAAACCCCCCATACACGCTCAAGCATGTTGGACTAACATGTTGGTAAAGGCAGTTGGAAGCTGGCTCGGCGAACATGCTCGAACGTGTGTGACAACGCGGAACGTTGTTGGCGGTTGGAATGCTCCGCTCATTGTTCGGCTTGCCGATCCCTACCAACACGAAACGAGCGTCGAACAAGTTTGTACATGTATGGTGATTCGCGAGCATGTTCGCGATTATTAACGTCCTAGTGTATCGTAATCGTGTGAGATGAGCGCATCAATTTCTTGTTCTGGTTATTTTTTTTCGGATAATGTTTAGTGAATAAAAAGTGCTGGACATAATCCATAGGAATATACGCAGATCAGAGGGCTCTTTGGGACGTAAAAAGCAAAGAATACAACAATAAACACATAAAAAGGAATAGCTATGGTGTACTTGTGGAAAAAGCTAAAGAATTTTTTCCGCTTGCCGATGAAAAATTCGCAAAAGCAAAAATAGAAAGTTTTAAGACCTTCATTTCGACGGGAGCTACAAAAGTTAAGGCATCAAAGAAAACGGGATGTCCAACAGATGATATTTTCAACTTTTTAGCCCACTACAGACAGTTCTATTAGCTTTCGGTCTTCACTGAGCGTAGTTTTAGTTAATTTTAGTTTTCTAAAAACGTATTATTTCATTATAGAAATAAAACTCGCCTCCGTTTTTTCACTTTTGAAGGTTCTTCAAACAAACAAAAGCCTACCGCAATCGTAGGTTCTAAATTCATCGTTTAAGTGAGGCTCGGGGATATAAATTTGGAACTGATGTTGGCGAATTCAGTGCGTACATGTGTGAGAACCATCGAACATGCTCGATTTGAAGTTGGGTTGGAGGTAATCTCCGACGAGCCAAGCATGCTTGAGCGTGTATGGGGGGTTTAAGGATGGTAACAGTGAACAAGAAGCTCTCATCGTAGAAAAGCATGCAAGGTGGTCGGGATAAACAAATTCTTTTATTATTGCTTAAAACCATAAAGAAGGGTGTGGTATTTTAATTAACCACTTTTAATGGACAGTATAACATAGGGTGGTGAGAGAAATTGAAACATGTATTCGGTATTGATATAATTTAATAATGCAGGTGTAAATTGCATTTAAATATAATGGAGATAAATAAACAGTGTTTTCTATGTTAAATAGAAAACATACATGTACAATACTTAGACTAAAACTTTAAATCACTCATCATTCGTTCAAGTATAAAACTAAAATTACAAAAGGTTTCTTAAAATTAGAAATGTCCACTGAAGAGTCTTGATTGTTTGATTTAAAAATTAGTTTTTATCTTTCTTATTTTAATACTTCGTTCTCCAACTTAGCAACTTTCATACAGCATACCTTTCCACTTTGACTGCTTTACCTGCCTTGCTTTACAGGAATTCGACCAGGAATGTCAGTCTGCCTTCCGCCATTTTATGTTCCAATTTCCAACGGGAACGGGGACGCTATCGTTTCTGACTTCGAAGAATTGCTTTAAAAAAGCTCAAAAGGAGGTCTTTGTCCAACCTTGGACAAAGATAACTGAGGTGCACGATATATTCTCTAATATTTGTGCATACAAGAGAAATTGGCCCAAAAAGGAATTTGACCTTTGGCCGGAGAACAGCACGTTTTACTGCTATTTAAGCGAACGTCTTAACTGAACTGTGAGGCTAGAGCAGCTGGACAGATCTAGTACATTTTAGTGGATGTAAGACACTTTCAAATTAATTAATTGCCTCAAACAGAGCTAGGACAGGGCTAGATGATTTTGGCGCGGAAACTAGGATAGCTGTGACTAGACAGATCCCACGCGAATGAGTGTTTGCTACGCACTGACTTGAATAATTTCTTTCGTCGAGCGGCTACTGGCGCCACGATCAAATAAAAAGTGGGGATTTGGCGCTTTGCCGAATTCATTTGAAATTACAAGGGTAGAAGCTGTTTTCTTTCTTTATTTGACAGACTGATTGTTCACAAGGCTGACGGAGACAAAAATACATTAACTTGAAAACGATTACAAACGTTTTCCTTTACTAGTGAAAGTTGGCTCTATTGTAATCGGTTATATTGACAGCACTGCTGTACAGGTTCGAACTAAGGGATCGTCCGTCTAGGGTTGGACTAAGGGGTTTTGAAGAACGTGACATTTGCTGATTTAAATGCACAAATTGGGTTGTACCCGGGGTGAAATAAATCTATTTTAAGTTTAATTATGGCTCATTCATTCTACATACATACAGGGTGTTATCACCAAACTAGACGGTGAAAAACGATAGTTTCTACACGTGTTGGGGTGTTTCCCCAACACAAGGTACATATACTCTATTTCGAAATGGTGCGGAGTAATAAAACCTACTTATAAATGCAAAACGCTAACAGAGTGGTCAAATAAATTTTTGTGATTTCTAGATACTTAGCCACAGCTGTTATAGCCTGCTGTATTATATTTTAACTATTCCACCCTGTTTTGTATGGCAATCCCGCTGCAAACAATAGGCTTTATTAGCAAAGGGGCCATTTTCTACCTGCAGTAGCGTACATTTGGGTAATTAATTTAAAATTCCTGTTTTACCTAAGTACTTTTATTTATTCACTTATTTATGTATATTCAAAAACAGTTAGTATTACTGTAACATTTTATTACATATAATATTTATATAATAAGGTATAAGAATTGCGATTTTGTGTAAACAGTTATGTAGAGAACTATGGTATATCATTTTCGTCGTCAGAAAAATCCGTCGAATCTTCGTCATGTTCCAAGGATATAATTAAAGGCTCTACAATTAGGTCAATTAAATGGTCTAGTTTCCACATTTTTTCTTCTTATTTTATAACATGTTCAATACACTTACGCCATTTTTCAGAATCGACATTTTTTAAAGATTTCTCAAAGATAATTTTAACATCTTTCATTTTAAACGTCGTGTTTCTCCTTGCTACATAACTTTTTACTTGGGCCCAAACAAGTTCAATGGGATTTAATTCGCAATGATACGGAGGCAGACGAAGAATAGTAATATTTCGTTTCTGTGCAATTTTGTCAACTACATACTCGGTGAAACGAGCTTTATTTGAGGACACTATGGACAACAGTTCCTTTTTCACCATACTTTCATCAAATGGTATGTTATTCTGTCTAAACCACTGAATAATATCCGCTTTTCTCCATGAATTAGTTGGTATTCTGTCAACTTTTCTGGAATGATAACTCGCATTGTCCATCACTATCACAGAACTAGGTGGAATGACATCTAACATTTGTTCAAAATATTCACATCGCCATTCATGTCTTCATGGTAATCGCCAGAATGATTTGACTCAAACATTAACAAACCGCCCTCAACACTTCCAAGGTGTGTAATAATCAGTCGCTTTCCTTTCCCAGATGGTGGTTTTAGTCCGGTGGACCAGCCTTCTAAGAATGCTTGACGAAAACTTGAAATATTTTTGTCTTGCCAAATCTTCCCAACCGTATATCCTTCATTAAGCCATGTTTCGTCCAGATAATGAATCTTTCTATTCTCACTTCGAAACTGCTTTATCTGTCTTAAGTAATGTCTCCTCCAGCAAATAATTTCATCTTTTTCGATTAGGAGCGATTTTCTGCTTTGTTTTTCCCAGCTGAAATTCATTTGTTTTAAAGTTGTCCACAATTTCTTCCTGCTTATCGTTGGAGACATATTTTGGTCCTGCTTCAAGGCTCCTAAAATTTTGTCGATGGTTGGTATTTCCTTATTAAAATAAAAGGAATGTACTGTTCTTCTAATTATAAGTTTGTAGTCTTCATCGATAGGCACCGTCTTTCTTCCTGAAGATGGTATAGGTGGTTTTACAGCTCCACTTTTTCGTTCATTTGCGAACACATTTCCACCACAGTATCAACGCTATACAGAGGATTTTGATGTTTGAGGGCGTCATATGCATTAAGAATAATATTCTTTTCGTTAACAGAAAATGGACATTTGCTCGCTCGTTTCACTGGAGAGAAAACTGAATTAGCCATTTTAATTGAAACTATGAAATGAAACAAACACACTGTGTCTTCTTCGGAAGAACAAATATAACTGAAAAATTACAATTACTTAAACTTTAGGGTATGCATACAAAAAATCGTCAAATTTGAATGTTTACAATAGTAATAAAAAAACCTAAGTGTGATAAATATAATGCTGGGAAAGTCCGAGTATTAGGACAGGTAAACGTTTAAAATATGTACGTATATGTACGTAATTATGTACGCCTATATATCAGCCATCAGAAAATGATTTATTACTTCGCATCATTTCGAAATAGAGTATAGTAGAAGTAAGGACACCAGTTGCAATTATTGCAAGGTCAAAGATCACTGGGTGATGGGAATCAAAGTCAAAATGGACCAAGAACTCTGTGAAACATGTATTGATGGAAAGATGCATAGGCTTCCTTTTGGTACAAGAGAGAGAGAGCTACCAAACCTGCAGAGTTAATATCAGCTGATTTATTGGGACCTTTTGATTTATCATTTCAAAAGTACAGGTACCTTTTAATTTTTAAAGACAACTATACGCAGTTTAGAATTGACGTATCACTTTCTATGTAAAAAATTTAAGAGGATCAGTCTGCAGAGACGCCACTGGTGGAGCCATATAACAACATTTCTCTCTAAAATATGTAGCTTTATATCCTATTAATACATACCAAAATTGAAAAAATATCTAAAGTATTTACGGAGATATTAATGTTCTTTCAACACCCTATATGTTCATATAAACTCCAAGCACATCATAACAAACGAACACTCTCTGTACCCATATCACTTTTGGTTTCTGGAAAACCGATCAGCGGATCGTTTTGAAAATTTGATAGCCGAATCTGTTCAAGAATGCTGCGTTGCCGCTTCCGTCTAGAAGTAGCAGCGACACGGATTTTAAAATAGGGCATTTTCTCTTTTTGAAGTGAAACTCCTTTAGCGAGGGTACGTTCGAAAAAATGAAAATCAAATGAAACGGAAATCAAAGTGAAACACTTTAATGAAGCCTATTCCAGTATAGCTTCTTCTTCTTGATCTGCAATCCATTAATGTATGTTAGCGACCACATTCTCCATTGCCACTCTGTCTCTAGCCGTCTGTATGAGTGTCTGGATATTATGTAAACCTGTCCATTGTCTTATATTTCGAAGCCATGACATCTTCTTTCTCCCAATTCCTCTTCTGCCCTCGATAATTAGTTGTAGGAAGTTGTATTTTTCATTGCGCATAATATGACCGAGGTAAGCTATTTTTCTCTTTTTAATAGTGTCGAAGAGTTGACGGTATTTTTTTATCATTCTTAAAACTTCTTCGTTTCTTACTTTGGCTGTCCATGGGATCTTGAGAATTCTGCGATACACCCACATTTCAAATGCTTCTAATTTGTTAATCATATTTGTCTTGAGAGTCCAACCCTCAGCTCCATAGAGAAGCACTGGCCAGATGTAGCAGTTTACGAATCTCAACCTAAGCTCCAGATCAAAGTTGGTGCACGTGAATATCCTTTTCAGTTTTGTAAATGCTGCGCGAGCCTGTTCTACACGGCATTTTATCTCTTTGTCTGATGTCCAGTTTTTAGATAGACATGTTCCAAGGTATTTAAAACATTTCACACGTTCTATTGATTTTCCATCAAAAATCAGCCCAGAGTTAGTACAAGCTCATCCCTTGTTATTACCATAAACTTAGTTTTCTTGGTGTTTATATTTAAACCCATAGCGATACTATGTTGGCCCACTATGCTAAGGAGTTGTTGTAATTCATACATGCTATCCGCAATGAGACCTGCGTCATCAGCATACCGAATATTATTGATCCACGCATCATTAACTCTGATCCCAATCTCTGCTTCCTCGAGTACTTCTTGAAAAATAGTTTCCGAGTAAAGGTTAAATAAAAGCGGAGAAAGAACGCATCCCTGTCTCACTCCTTTTTGAATTTGGAGCGCTCTTGTTACTTCATTTCCGACCCTTATTTTTGCATTTTTGTGCCAGTACAGATTTTTTATACATCTGATATATTTTTCATCCAGATCCAGTTTTCTAAGCTGTATATTCTATTTCGTCTCTGGTGATAGAAGGACCCGCCAATAGACCATCACTGTTTGTTGTTTCCTGTGTTCTCTCGGAATTAAAAAGTGTTCTTATGTACTTCTCACACATCTCCATTTTGTCGTTATTTTCGAAAAAAATCTTACCATCTTGATCGACCAGTATATCAGGGTTCCTTCTCCTGTATACACCAGCGGTCTCCTTTAGTTTTTTGTGGAGTGCGAGACTATCATGTCTTCTATTCAGCTCGCCTACCTCATCACATTCGTTTTTAAGCCATTCATTTTTAGCAATTCTGATCTTTGACCTTATCATTTTTTTCAGTAATAGGATTTCATCAGTCATCCATTTTTGTTTTTTGCTCTTAGATTCGAAACCTAAGGTATTCTGTGCCGTGTCTCTTATTATATTCACTATATTACCCCATGATTGAGTTACATTCTCGCTTTCTATTGTTGGCGTTATTGTTTCTATTTTTCTGTTTATTTGATCAGAAATCAGGAGCTTAATGTTTGGATCTTGGAGTAGTATAGCAAGAGGGCTGAAATCTTCAGGGCATGTATCCGGGGTAAAATGAGGATCCTGGACGAAAACTGGTTTTCAGCTATGAGAGGGGGGAGAAGGAAAAACTAACAAAAATTATGTGCCTCACCTTTATAAGCACACAACTGAAGTGAAATTTCTGAAAGAGATATTAGGAATTAAGTTTTTATTTATTTTAAGCTTTTTTTCTCAACGTTTGCCCCCGGTTTCGACACTTTTTTTCCAATTTTTTTTTCCTTTTTTTTTTCAACTTTTTTCGCCGAAAGCCGCGTTTTTTTTACTTTATTTATTATAATTTTCTTTATTTCGCTTTATAATACTTCTATTAACTTTCCGAACAATTTTTTCTTTTTTGTATTATTTTATTTCTTATTTGGTTTTTTAATACTTTTACTAACTTTCCGAACAATCTTTTGTTTTTTTATTATTTTTTTTTCTTTAATACTCTTATTAATTTTCCGAATATTTTTTTACATTTCTTCAATTTTTTCTAATTTTTCAAAAATGTTTGTTTTTTTTTCACAATGCATGTCCTTCCCATTTTTGCCATCCCCGACCTCGTAGCTGAATTCCTTCGCTGAAAAGCGAGTTTCTCTAACTTTTTTTTTATAATTTTTTTTCTTATATCGTTTTATAATAGTTTTATTAACTTTCCGAACAATTTTTCACGTTTTTTTCAATTGTTTTCCATTTTCCCGAAAATTTTTGGGTATTCGCGTTTTATTTTTTCTGACCTTACCCCCGTTAAAAAAGTTTCACTTCAATAAATAATTTCGGGATAACAAGAAAAACTACGGGGTCGAAATTTTTATGGTAGGTGCGCCTCATGGGGGCTACCTTTGACCATATGGGGGGACAGGGGCTCTAATTTAAGGAAGGATTTTGAAAAAAAACGTGTTTTTGTCGTTATCTCTGCAATTGAGTCTCGGATCGAAGGGTCATAAGTGGGGTGGGAGTTATACCCACCACCCCCTCACTCCCCCGGAAACCCAAAAATTTTCGAAAAATTTAAAAAAATTTGAAAAAACATAAAAAATTGTTCGGAAGGTAATAAAAGTATTATAAAACAAAATAAGGAAAAAAATTAATAAAAAAAAAGGCAAAAAACGCGGTTTTCGGAGTAAAAATGGCAAAGGAATTGCGCAGCGAGGACGGGGATGGCAAAAATGGGGAAAAAAAGTGTCAAAACCGGGGACAAAAGTTGAGCTTAAGTATAGTGTAGGAGTGTAAGGTATATAAAATAGGTCTAGACTACCTTCCAGAATTGAAAAAGTATCCAAATATACAGGTTACATCATTGAAAAATCCGTTTATACTAGTACTATCAGATAGAACCGACAACACCGTAAAGCTAGGAACACCTTACATAAATAGTTTTCGATAAACATTTTGGCTGCTAAGATTTTTTTATTCTGGAAAGTCACATTTTGATAGTTTTTGTATCCCCTGTATAACTTAATTTGATAGTTAATAAAAACGCTGTTCTTCAGTATATATTCTGACAACGTAAGTTTTGAAAATCGTGGTGGTCATCTGTTGGGACACGAGAATCAGGAAAATCAGAAGTGCGACCAAGTTTAATATTTTTACGCTACCCTGTAAGCAGAGTGATTCAAATCAAGAATATATTCGCGATGATAATCTGAGACGAAAAGCTCTAATAAACTATTGTCCTTAACGGCTTCGTTACGGAGATACAGGGTGTTGAATATTGAAGAAAAAAATGATACATTTCCAAATATCTCCTAAACGAGACTAGATCTTTTTACGAAATTTGACTGACGAAATAAATATATAAAGACAGTTATTTTGAAAACGCAGTACCTTCTTGGCATTGACCAGTGGCGTTCGTACAATTAAAATAAGGATTTACATTTAAAAATTAGTGTCTTTACATGCCTATTTCATGCACCAAATTTCATCAAAAATCTGTAAGTAGCCAGGAGATATTTGGAAATTTCTTGTCTAAATATTCAACACTTTGAATATTTGTAACGAAGATTATAAGAAATTTTGGTGTTTAAATTGTCTCAGCGTTCACAAACCCGAGGTTTGTCAAAGTACTAGATAACTACGTAAAATTTAATTTCTAACCATTTTTTAAATAATCAAAATGGTGGCGTTGAGGAAAAGTTAAGTGTCATTGAAAAATTCGTTAACACTACTACTTTAAGATAAAAACGGTAACACCGCAAAGCTGAAAATATTTTATATAAATCGCTATAGATGAATATTTTGGTTTTAAAGGTTTTTCAATTTGTGACCCTTCATTAAAAAGGAAATTCGACGAAGAATTGGAAATGCAAAAATGTGTACCGGGTGCTATTAAAAATAAAAAAATAATTTCCCAACTAAGTCATTAATACATAATAATAATTAAATATAGAGACAACAAAAATAAATGACAAAAATGCAGGCTCTGTCATTCCTCGTTTTGTCCTATATAATATGTATACATAGGTACCCTTCACACCCTATATAATCTCCAATGAACACCGTATACTTATTGGCCATATAAAGATCTATAAATTCTAATCTCGTTAAAGCAAAATAGATTATTTTATATTATAGAAGGGACTTCATAAGCATGATTATCGATAATTATATCGTATATAGGCAAATTAGTGGTTCGAATATATTGTTAGCGAGTAGCGATACAGGGTCCGATTTATGCGTTGATTGAGGGCACTGGGATCAACGCTTTTTTTAATTTCTTACATTTACAGGGACACTTGATTTAACATGGTTTTGAAATCACTAAATTATGATTTCAAATGTTGTCGCAATCACCCTTAGATTTTGTTTTCTGAAATAACTCTAGATTTTGTTTTCAAATGTTCAAATCACTCTAGATTCTGATTTGAAATGTTTTTTGAAATTAGTTTCAGATTTTCATTTTAAATGTTTTTGAAATCACTCTTAGATTTTGTTTTCTGAAATAACTAGATTTTGTTTGAAATATTGTAAACTAGAAATCGTACTCAGTAAAAAATAACTCAGTCTAAAGTTTGAACTTGTTGCTTGATCTTGAAACATAATTATTATGATTATTATCTACACATGTTTTAAAACCAATCAGTAAACTTTCAACAAATTGAAATTGAAATTTTCCGGCGTATGTCGATGCGTAAATCACCCTAGAATTCGTCACCCTTCAGACGGTCCCGAACGCATTCGTGAGTAATAAAGGCGGGAAAACCCTCGTAGATATGCCGGCTGACCTGGCTTTGTCGTTCTCTCAATCGAGAAATTTTAATAAATCTGCGCTGCGAAACGATTCGATTTTCAACAAATTGAATTTAGCGCGTGAAGATTAAGTCGATGGTAGAAGGCTCTGTTTCCGGCTCCGTAGCACACTGTTTTGGGATTGGTTAATGGGATTGAGGGTCGCACGCATTTATTTTAATTGTCTATAAATAATTGGGGATTCTATTAATTGAAGTGGCTTAATGAAATGCGCTTTTGGCAACTCTGGGTAGTTTTTTTAGGAATCCTGTGCATTGAAATCCCAGGTTTTTATCGTTTAATTCCCTTGAATACATTATTGAGAGGAACATGTGATCAACCATGCTGGATATTCATTGGTTGAGCGAGTTTTTTGCAACATGTCCCTAAATCCTGGAAAGCAGTGTGCGTTATTCACTACCTGAAACCGGGAAAACCCTTCCCTCACGTCATCATACCGGCCTATATCTTTGTTGAATACCCTCCGGAATGTGGCTGAAAAGCTAATCTTGCCGAGGGTCAATGGAGTTGTCGAGCAACTCGGTATTATTATTATACCTCCGAAGCAGCTCGGTTTTCGCGGTCGGCATGACACTGTCATGCTTGCCGCGAAAATCGCATTTGACATTTACTAGGGATTTAATAACAGGCAATCAACTGCGATTCTATTCCTGGATATCGAAAAGGCGTTCGACAGAGTATGGCACGAGGGATTGCTATATAAGCTCCTAGCTAACCACAGCTTACCGCTACACTTAGCCTCCCTTATCGGATCATACCTTGCCGAACGCACTTTCGTGACCAGAGTAGGGGCGCACATAACTGCGAGCAGGAGACTGCACGCAGGGGTGCCGCAGGGCACGGTTCTATCGCCGCTGCTTTTCAATCTTTTTATAGCAAATATTCCGTCACATCCTGAAACCCATATTGCCCTTTTTGCCGACGACACGGCAATTTACTCCCTTGATCCCATAGCCGAGGTGGCAAAGGCAAGGCTATAGGTGATCATATGAATGTGCTCATACTCTATTATGAGAGGTAGAAGGTCTCCCTAAACACTGACAAGACAGAACTTGCTGTTATCACCCGCAAGAAGAGGGATATCGACATTGCGCCTCTTTTGATAAGGAATACGCCATTCACACCTAAACAAAAAATCAAATACCTGGGATTTACATTCGACAGCAAGTTAAACTTTAGTAAACATGTCATCGCCATAATTTCCAAAAACAAGGTTATTAAAAAGGGCTTACTGGTTGCAGGTAAGACATTCCTTGCCCTGTCAATAAATTATTCGCTATAAATCACACGTCCTACACTACTATATGGTGCCCTGGTGTGGTGCTCGGTGGCCCAAACTCACATGCGAAAACTGCAAATTATTCAAAATAGGTACCTGCGGGCGGTGTTTTCCCTCACGCTGCGTGGTCGAACCAGAACTGCGGACCGGCATGCGTGGGCTACAGTTGAATACGTCGAGGAGTACATCGACAACCTCGCATGCAGGTTCTTCGAGCACCAGATAAAGGGATCGTCGCTAACAGCGAACATCGCAGACAGGAGATTCGACCCCGAGTATCGCACCCCTTAGAGCACGATATATATAAGTATCAGGAGAGCAGGAGCGCATAGCCTTCGCGGGCAATATGTGTCCCTGCCTCCTGATTGGCCAGCCGACCATGTTCGGACATGGGGGCGGGGCCTGTTAAAGGTACAGCTCCGCATATAAATATGCACCAACACCTACTGTACCATACTTGACTTTCCCAGCTTCGGCTAATGAATTAAATGAGCGACATTAAAGGGTGTAAACTCATGTAAGGAGCAAACCACCGGCATTACTACTGCCCTTAGATTTAAGTAAGGTTTACATCAGCTCCCCTTATGGGGCACCCATAAGGGGGGCTGTAAACCTTACTTAAATTATTGGTTGGCCAAGGCGTTGAGCGAACAACGCCTTGCACAACAACCGATATAATTAGGTTATGAAATACCTAAGGCATGCTATTTCTAAGCTTTGTATTTGTCAAATTATTAATGTTGAATAAGATTATCAGTCAGTCAGTTAACTGAACCGAATAACCATAGTTAGTTAGTTATACGGCTGTGACGGATCATGATGATTCGAGCCAGTGAATTAGTCTTTAATTAGGTGATTATTCGAGCTGATTGAACTTCCCCACAACGAGAAGTTATTCGCAGTATCGCTGGCTTCCAACAAATTTTACTGACGTCCTTTTTATTAATGCTTTAAGGGATCGTCATCAATTACAATTGAATATTTCGGAGTTTGTTTAGAGTAAACGTGTGAATTATTTCACCGAGTAAAGCCTACCTTTTTTTGATTAAAA
>MU185392.1:42991-86978 GCA_016904865.1 Pissodes strobi
CGTGTGAATTATTTCACCGAGTAAAGCCTACCTTTTTTTGATTAAAAATACAATCAATATCAATATAATCTTTATTCAAAATTGAACATGTTTTTATGCTTAGTGACTAATCTTTATATAATATAAGATAGATGTCTTCGTTTCACGAACTCGCTTCGCACTTTTCACTTGCGCGAATGCACTCGCGTACCAAACATCTGCGTCTTATGGGCTGATGTCGGCCCTTCTATTGATTAGTTAAATCAGCGGTCAAGTTATATACAGTTACATGGGTATATTCCCTTCAACTGAGTTGAATTTTACGTTGCCTATAAGGTTGTATTGCTCAGATTTAGTTATCTGCTGTGTGGGTCAAACTTAGTTAGTTACGCAGGAAAAAGTGTTGCAAAAAAAAACCTGCTTCAAAATTTACTCAAGACGGCACAAACATGTAACGTTTATATATACAAATATATACAATATATACATATATACAGGTGATTGGCATAATTGCCAGCTGAAGTATGCATATCGTCGCATATACCATACATACAACGTATACGTGGGTGCCCTAAGGGCTGGTTACAACATATAGTTAGTCGCTCGGAACACGTAGAGGTTGCATGGGAGGGAGGCACGTGCAGCTTCGTAGCTGTGGCGTAAGTGATGTCAGTCGGTCTGTCTTGTTGATATAAGTAGGCATGGGGAGACTCCGCCCACAAAACTGACTAGGTCTGGTGGCTCCTCCCCGTGTCTGTCTTGTTGCATCGGTTTTTATTTTTCGTAAACTCGATCATCGGCGTTGAATTCGATCGAATTACACCGCTTATGATGATCGAAATTTACGAACGTTTATTTGTGCTGGTTGTTATGTTGCGTTTGTATGTCTACTCAGTCTTTGTTCATATTCATGTGTTATGTATGTTTGTTATTTCATACTTAATGTTAATGATGCTTTTGCTTGCATGTTTGCCATTTATGGCGGTCGTAATTCTTGATAGAATAGGTCTGTGTGTCTGTATAATGGTCCATGTTTAGGTCGCTGAAGTTGGTTGTATCGTATGTTTGCTATACCTGCGGTCAGTTCTGAGCCCCTGATACCATATTCATAAAACTTGCATGCAAGTTTATTAATATGCTGGTCGATATATTCTATATTCGCCATGTTGTGGAGTTCTGCAACAGGCACTCTGTCCCATAGTGTCAGGGAGAAAGCCGCCCGCAGGTATCTGTTTTGTATTGTTTGTATGTGCTTTAGGTGAGTCTTTGCTACCGAGCACCAGACAGGCGCCCCGTAGAGAAGAGTCGGTCTGATGGTTGTCTTGTAAATCGTGAGTTTGTTAGTCGGGCTCATATAAGATCTGGTCCGAACGAGTGGATTTAGAGTCTTTTGCGTTGCGATGTTTTTAGCCCTTATAGCCGCGACGTGCTTGGAGAAGAGGAGTTTGCGGTCAAAGACTATCCCTAGGTATTTGAGTGGGTCTTTCGGCGTGATCGCCGTGTTGCCAACTACTATTGGCGCTAAGTCAACATTACGTTTGCGTGTCAAAATACCTACCTCTGTCTTTGCCGCATTTAAGGAAATTTTCCAGGCCCTATAATAGGGAGCTAGAAGGTTAAGATGTTGAGTGAGATTTTGCTTTGCAACCTGTACGTCTGACGATTGTGAATAGATCACAGTGTCATCAGCGTACAGGGCAAAGGAAGTTGAGGGGTGTGATGGAAAGTCAGCTATAAAATGACTGAATATTTGCGGCGATAGTACTGTTCCTTGGGGCACACCGGCCTTGATGCGCCTTGGACCTGATAAATTGCTGTGAACACGAACTGAGAATGAGCGATTCGCAAGGTACGACGCAATGAGGGATGCTATATGTAGTGGCATTCCATGAGTAGCAAAAAGCTTGTATATAAGCCCATTGTGCCATACCTTGTCGAATGCTTTCTCTATATCGAGAAGTAACAATGCCGTTGCCTTGCTTTCATTGAAGCCATTGAACGTGTCTTGCGCGACTTTCGCCGCGAGCATAGTGGTGCTGTGGCCGCGGCGAAAGCCGAACTGTTCATGGGGCAAAATCCTCAGATTTTCAACGACATTATTCATTCTCGACATTACGAGCTTCTCAGTTACTTTGCCCAATGTGTCGAGCAAGGAAATTGGGCGATATGAGGCTGTGAGCCTCGCATCTTTGCCCGGTTTAGGAAACAGTATTATCACCGCTTTCTTCCAGGGTAGCGGAAAGTGTTGGAGGCGTAAAATAGCATTTATAATGTGCATAAAGTGAATGACGGCTTTATTCGGCATATTCTTGAGAAGAACATACGGAATGCCGTCAGGACCAGGGGCTTTGTTTCCGGGTAGGCGGGCAAGAACTCTCTTGATATCCAGTGGAGTTATTAAAGAGTTTACTTAGCACTTCCGGGGCGATAGGATACTTTGTGGAGATGAAGTTTTCCACTGCAGCATCTACAGTGTCGTGAAATAGAATCGTATTTGGTGTCTCGCTAAAGATGCCCTCCAGGTAGTCAGCGAAGGCCTCTGCTTTCCCGACGTTATCCGTTATTACATCACCTTGATGCAGAATTCCAGGAAAATCGGCGGGGCCTCCGCGAACGCGCCTGGCGAGCTTCCATAGCGAGCCATCATGACGGTTTATGGAATTGACATATTCCATCCATTTCTCATTCCTGTAGGCTGCAATGAGTGCGTTTATCTCCCCGGTCATTGCTATAAACTGTTCTCGGTCTATGGCGACCCTTGCTCGTTGCCACCTACGCCGAATACGATTACGGGATGTGATGAGGGTTGTTATGTGATTTGGAAGTGTGTCAGTAAACGGGCGTTTAATGACAGTAGGGCAAATTGCGTCTCTGACGCGCTGGATGTTTGTGACTAGAGCTTGCACCTCGCTCTCAAGTTCTGGGATAGAGTCTATTTGTCTTGGAACAACTGTTGCTTGGCTAAGCCTCACTCGGAACTCCCTCCAATCAAGATTCCTATAGGACAGGATGGTTTCCTGCACTACTTGAAGCCTAGAGCGTAGGCTAATCTTGATTGGGAGATGGTCCGAGTTGAGCTCATTCAGCTCTAGAAGCTCTGAAGCGTTAGTTATTCCTCGAGTAATAGCAATATCCAGGAACGATGGATTGAATCGGTTACCAGGATAGTGTGTGGGATTAGGAGTTTGATGATAGACTAAGTCAATGTTTTGTTCTACTAACCTATGTAGCAAGCGTCCACTCCTGTTGGTAAAACCACGCCAATTTGCGTGCTTTGCGTTGATATCCCCCAACAGGAGCGTCTTCCTGCCAGCAGGCAGCAGAGCTAGAACATCTTCTTCCTGGAGGCGGAGACCCGGAGGTGAATATGCTCCGACTATCCGCAGGCCACCGTCAAGCTCGAGAGCTACGTGCTCAATGACGGTCCTCAGGCCTAGGACCTGCTTATAACGTACTGACCTGCGAATCAGACAGGCCACGCCTCCTCCGCGTCGATCGGGCCTATCAAATCGCAGGACTTGTCTATCGTAAAATTTCAACCTGAAACCAGCATCAATGTTAGTTTCAAGTAAAAATATTATATGAAAGTTGGGATTATTATAAATGAAATTTTTAAATTCTCCGAGTTTGGAGCGAATGCCATTACAATTCCAACAAAGAACGTTAATGGACATTGTGTAAACTATATGTTATAGCCATTGAAGTCCTCAGTAAAGAACCTCATTGAGGACTGTAAGACTTCAAATTTGTTCCCTTGGCAGGACTCTAATAAGTTTGCATAATCATTTAACGCTCGCAACAATTCATTGAAATTAACGAGGCTGTTTATACGGTCTACGGCACTTTGCAAATTATTCATGTTATTTATAATGTGATTTGTATCTAATGTTTGAGGCTTTATTTGAGGATTAATATTTACATTTTTATTAGCATCGACTTGACCCTGATTAAGACTAACCTGTGTATTTTTAGGAGCGCTTTGTTGGGTCTGTCCTCTTTTCCGGAGGGCGGGAAATTGCTGTTGGAATTGCCTTGCAGCTTCTTCTGTCGTACTGGATTCTTTGTTCCCTTGCCACGCAGGGTTGCTGGGGGGAGGTGCAGGCCTGTATTCCTGCTTTGTCTGTGGGTTGGCAGGCTGTGTTTGTTGTATCTTAAAAATATACACAGGGCATAACACGCTTATGGCCCTGTGTTCGCCGTAGCAGTTTGCACATTTCACAATGCTGCTAGTGCACTCAGTGATTTGATGTGGACCTGCACACTTAGAGCAAGCCCATTTCCTTTGACAGTACGTCATTGAGTGCCCGTGTCCTTGGCATCTCTTGCACTGCATGACTGTTTTCGTAGCTCGGCGATTTTCCCATGAAATGCGCACATGGGAAAGGAGCCTACAATCCTGGTTTAGTTTGCGTAAAGTGATTGTAGCATCTAGCACTACTAGATACAGTGGAACACGAGTCTTTTTCATCTCGTACGCTGCTTTGAACGTAAGGCCGTATTCTTCGGCGAGTAAGTTGCAAATTTCTTCCGTCTTGAAGCCACCGTCTAGCCCTCTTAATACAAGCGCATGAGTTTTCTGATTGGCTTCCGCATAGGAGTGAAATTCGATGCTTTCGCGTTCGAATAATCGTTTTAAGTTCGCCCAATCCTTATTCTGCGTGCAGTAGATAATCACCGAATTTTTAGTGTACTTTAAGTTGTAATCTACTACATGCATATCGTGTAAGGTCTGTCTAATTACCTTGTGGTCCTGTGCACCGCCTTTGATCACGATAGGCGGGGGTTGGGACGGTTTCTTCTTTTGAGGGGCTTTCGGCGTAGTTTTGGGGAGCTTTACAGGGTTGTTCTTTGTCTTTTTGTGCACTTTACGTGCGGTGGAGGCTTGCGAAGAAGTTACGCTACTTCTGTCATCGTTATCGTCCGGTTCCGAGTCTGTTAAAGCCTCGAATCTGTTTCTGGTGGGTACAGGTTCACCCCCTACATCTAGATGTACCGTACGAATGCCTTTCTTAAAGGGGATCGTCTTGTAGGGCGTCTTGAAAGGTACCTTATCGGGCTCCTCTGTTTGAAGGTGCGCAGATTCGAACTGCACAAGCACGGCCGAATCGTTGTCGCTAGGCACTTTATCTGTGATAGTGTTTTGTATGTCCCTTTTTTGTTCTATTTCTTTAGGTGGCTCGCTTGGCGTCGCGTTCCCTAACTTTTGTTTCTTAGTATTTGGGGACGTATCAAAGCCTGTAAGTTTGGCATTGTCTTTGATTGCGGGTTTTTTGAGTCCACAATCGATTCTGGGCTGCACCGTAGCCGGCCTTTTGAAAACGGCCTTATGGTCTCTTGTTAGGTGGGTTCTGATCGTGTCAATTGCTGTCTTGAAGGCGAGTTTTGAACCCGTATTTGCGCTCGTTAGAAGCGGTATACTTCCAATACACAAGCCGCATTTAGGGTGCTTTCTCAGTTTTGCCATATAAAATTGTATACGGGACTCATTTAGGGTATTCCCTGAATCTGAGTCCATAGATATGACTGAGACGTCGTCGTCAGTCTCACAAGACATCATTTCAAGGTTTGTTCCAGGTTCCGCCCCGGAAATGCTAAAAAATTCGGTGGTGCAGCGACCCTAATTGCTACTCTGTATCAGTACAGAAGTAACAATTAGTAAACTAGCTAAATATGCTGTTAAATACCGGAAATTCGAGAGTTTAGAAACTCGCAGATCTCAATTTACCTGTGAAATCTTTAACAGGTCTTGTTCCGTACGGCACCGAAACAAGAGTGATTAAAAATACAGTGTTACCATAAAATTGACCTGCTGAAATTTTCTTGTTCTTTAATCTTTCTTTTCCTATGACCAGCTGTGATAGTTCTTTAAAAGTAATAAAACCGATCCTTTGTTTGTTTATTGTACCTGTTTTATTTTTTTTTAATTGTGACTCTGACGGAAATGCCCATTACAGTAAGTGTCTGTTTCTTTTATTATTTTGCTCTCAATAATTGAATCGTTCTTGATTTACCTTTGATTAATATTCGAGTATTTATTCATCGTTTACTTTAGTTATTTTTGATTAATTTTTGAGTATTTGTTATAATCGACTTTAGTTTTCGGTTAATTTACTTGCTTTATACCGACTTTGATTTTGATAATTTCTGGGTAATTATTTTTCAGTTATTATTACTGATAAATTGCCGGAATATATATTTAATCTAATTTTCTAACTTATTTTATTTGTTTTGTTGATCGATTTTTCGGATAGAAATAAATGGTATTCATTTATTTTGTCGCGAAGTTTAAGTTAAAATATTTCAACTTTGGGGTAATTCTCGCTTGTGCTGTCTGAAAGCCCATGGTGACATAAATAAATCAACCCGCACCCTACTCTCCGGCATAATTAATTTTTTTTCGTTCATTCAATTTGAGATTATTCACTTCCAGTTCTTTCGAAGCTGGAGTGAAGGTTTGCGCCCATTAGAAAAAAAGAGCGTAATATGATTTTAAATGTTTTTGAAATTAGTCCCAGATTTTGATTTTAAATGTTTTTGAAATCACTCTTGTAATTTGTTTTCTGAAATAACTTGATTGTGTTTGAAATATTTTTGAAATTCGTCTTAAATTTTGATTTTAAATAATTTTTAAATCTTTCTTTGATTTTGTTTTCAAATGTTGAAATCACTCTAGATTTTGATTTGTAATGTTTTTAAAATTAGACTTAGATTTTGATTTCAAATGTTTTTTAAGGACACCATAATAAATAGTGGTACAAGAAACTACTCCAAAAAACTTGAAATTTTGACAAAATTACAGCAGTTTTTCATATTCTATTTGCAGACCTTCGAATTATTGCGAATAAGCAGGAAAAGTTGAAACCATCTCATCATATCTGCTGCTTTGACTGTTTTATATTCCATCAATACTAATAAGGGCTTGTATCGATATAAGTGCAGCGCGATCGCCTTCAATTTTAACGTCACACTATAATATTTCAACTTTCGTATAATACACCCAGTGCAATAATAAGAAAATGTATGTATTAAAATGTAAAAATAATTCACATGAAGAATTTGTTATAAGCTACAGGTGAAAGTTGTTAAAATAAATTAAATAGAATAAAATATAATAAATTAAACATGTCGACGGTGAAATTTCCACCTAATGCGTCTCAGGCATTTCAAATTTCTAAAAAATATATCAAAATGTTATACATCGAAATTACGTATGAAAAGCATGTTAGCCTAAATTGGAACTGCGTTTATTCCCTCTCCGAATCGCCGAACTTATCAATCAATTATCAAAGAAATTTCTCTAATATCTTTTTCGCCTCTTCTCCCGATAAATCGCTACTTATATGTAAAATTACACCACGGCGGGCCTTAAAATGGTTCTTCGTCCCGATCCAATTAAAGAGATTAGCCGTGGCATCGGCATCTCCTCGGGCGGCGTAACTTCTTGGTGGAACTGGGGGCGTATCGAACGCCTCGCTCGGACGGGACGCCTGGCGACTCCCGATAGCGCTCCCGGGGGACACTCTTTTGTGCCACGGGCACGGGGAACTCATTAGGAAGGCCCGCCTCCCTCTTTGTGCCGCTCATCGTCCCGCTTTCTGGAAAGGACGAGAGGCTTTTATCAGCCGGGAAAAGCTCGGAGACAGTGACAGAGAAGGCTCGATTTTTCGAATTGTGATCATATTATTGGCTATTTCCAAATCGAATTAGACAAATAAAAATTAGCACCTAATTTCCTTTTCGTAATTTGCAGCTAAGTCGGCGTTAGGTTGTAAATCGTGCATAAGCGCTATTGAGACTTAGTAAAAAATAGTCCTGGCCTGACTAAGACGTTTATAGAAAGCTCTTGGGGTGCCCTTTGGCATATCCAAACCATACTCGAATGTTTTTGGAATTATTTACGTTATTTAGATTACTTCCTTTCATTAGCACCTGTGGTCTTATAATACATTACCGTTGAAATGTGTGGCCTCCATTTTGCAAGTTGTTCCTAAGCCCAAAGAAACGTTCTGGAGACATATTAATTGATATTGCCAAACGTCTGTGGGATGTATCTACACTATCTACAGTCTTATTGTACAGTCATGCAAAAACCACGTAAGAAATTTGACAATCTAATTGTACAGTCAAGCAAAAAAACACGTATCAAATTTGACAGCTGCCACGCCATCTGTGCTTCTTTAAATAAACACCGTCATCTTGGCAGAAAAACTATCAAGGTTATGTACACCCAGCTTAGATCGGTACATACATTGCTGACATTACAAATTAATTTAAAAGCGAAAAAAAGGTACTATAGAAATTTCAATGATCGAAATTCTTGAAATCTATAGTTAGAATAGAAGCACCTAAAAACTAAAATATATCTTAAAAATTGTAAATTCACATGGAGAATTATCAAAAAAAGGACCTACGCCACTGCGTCGACGCCTTCTCAACTGGAAAGGGCTCAGGATGTCTTTTCTTGTGAAAATGCCTTAATCCTCGCTCTGCCACATTAAAACGGCTCTATTATGCGAACGATGAATGATATCTTAATTAACTTTTCACTTTACGCGTTCTACTTTTTTGAAGGATTTGCATCCGGATTTATATTCGCGTTGCTTGAGATATTCCCGTGTCAACTTCTCGACGTTTCGGCGAATTCGGAAAGAGAATAATTTCTTATAAGCCTATTATTATTAGAGAGTCTCCAGCATATTCCTAAAAGTGTCCCTCTATGGAAACAATCCATTAATTGGATATCCTATACTCTTATAATATCCTGAAAATATGTCCACTAGATGTTGCTGGGACTTACGTTATATTGTAACAATTTCAAAATATCTTACATATATTTTTTGGAATATAACACGGATAATCCTTCTATGGAACCAGGCCAATTGGCCAATTGGATACCTTATATTCTTATAATATCCTACAAATATGTCAGCTAGATGTTCCCCCAATCCCAAAATGTCTTAGAAACACCCGTTGGAATATTACACAGACAATCCCTTAAATGTTCCTTTATGGAACAATGTCACTCTTATAATATCGTGTAAATATGCCCACTAGATGTTGATGAGACATACGTTATTTTCTAACAAATTCAAAATATATCTTCAATATATCCCTTGGAATATCCGAACAGAACTTTGTCCGGCGCAAGATTATAAAGCTCTCATGAAGGTTTTCTAGGGATGTTCTCAAGACAATGCGATGTACTAAACTTCCTAATGTGCAGGTGAAAGGTAGTTTAGAGAAGGAAAATGTAAAATTATGAGACAAAAACGTATACATATTTAACTTAAAATCATCCTTAAATTTTAAATTTTAATTTCAAATGTTTTTCAAGTCACTGATTTTGATTTCAAACATTTGTGAAATCACTTTTAGATTTTAATTAAAAAGTTTTTAAATTTTGAATTTTAATTTCAAATATTTTTAGTAAACATTCATACATTTTAATTCAAAATCATTCTTAAATTTTAGATTTTAATTTCAAATGATTTTTAAATCACTGATTTTGATTTCAAATATTTGTGAAATCACTTTCAAATTTGAAATTTTAATTTCAAATATTTACGTAATCATTCATAGATTTTGACTTAAAATCATTCTTAGATTGTAGATTTCAATTGCAAACGTTACCAAATCTCTCTCAGCTTTTGATTTCAAATATCTTTGAAACCACTTTTAGATTTCAATTACAAAAGTTTTTGAGATTAATTTCAAATTTTAATTTTTAATTTCAAATATTTTCGTAATCATTCATAGATTTTGATTTAAAATCATTCTTAGATTTTAGATTTTAATTTCAAACGTTTTTCAAATCACTCTCAGATTTTGATTTCAAATATTTTTCGAATTGTAGATTTTAATTACCAGTTTTTGAAATCACTTTCAAATTATAAATTTTAATTTCAAATATTTTCATAATCATTCATAGATTTTAATTTAAAATCATTCTTAAATTTTAAATTTTAATTTCAAACGTTTTTCAAACACTCAGATTTTGATTTTAAATGTTTTTTAAATCACTTTAATATCTTAATTACAAAAGTTTTTGAAACTACTTCAAAATTTTAAATTTTAATTTCAACTATTTTCGTAATCATTCATACATTTTGATTTGAAATCATTCTTAGATTTTAATTTCAAACGTTCTTCAAATCCCTCAGATTTTGATTCAAATATTTTTCGAATCACTTTTAGATTTTAATTACAAGTTTTTGAAATCACTTTCAAATCTTAAATTTTAATTTCAATCATTCATAGATTTTGATTTAAAATCATTCCTAGATTTTAGATTTTAATTTCAAACGTTTTTCAAATCACTCTGATTTTGATTTCAAATATTTGTGAAATCACTTTTAGATTTCAATTACAAAAGTTTTTGAAATCACTTGCATATTTTAAATTTTAATTTCAAACGTTTTTCAAGTCATTGATTTTGATTTCAGATATTTGTGAAATCACTTAAATTTTAATTAAAAAAGTTTTTAAATTTTGAATTTTAATTTCAAATATTATTAGTAATCATTCATAGATTTTAATTCAAAATCATTCTTAAATTTTAGATTTTAATTTCAAACGATTTTTAAATCACTGATTTTGATTTCAAATATTTGTGAAATCACTTTTAGATTTTAATTATAAAAGTTTTTGAAATCACTTTCAAATTTGAAATTTTAATTTCAAATATTTTCGTAATCATTCATAGATTTTGATTTAAAATCATTTTTTGATTTTAGATTTTTATTTCAAACGTTTTTCAAATCACTCAGATTTTTGAAATTACTTTAAAATTTTAAATTTTAATTTCAAATATTTTCGTAATCATTCATAAATTTTGAGTTGAAATCATTCTTAGATTTTAATTTCAAACGTTCTTCAAATCACTCAGATTTTGATTTCAAATATTTTTCGAATCACTTTTAATTTTAATTACAAGTTTTTGAAATCACTTTCAAATCTTAAATTTTTATTTCAATCATTCATAGATTTTGATTTAAAATCATTCCTAGATTTCAGATGTTAATTTCAAACGTTTTTCAAATCACTCTGATTTTGATTTCAAATATTTGTGAAATCATTTTTAGATTTTAATTACAAAAGTTTTTGAAATCACTCTCAAATTTTAAATTTTAATTTCAAATAATTGTGAAATCACAGATTTTAATTACAAAAATTTTTGAAATTTATTTCAAATTTTAATTTCAAATATTTTCGTAATCATTCATAGATTTTGACTTGAAATAATTCTTAGATTTTAGATTTTAATTTCAAACGTTTTTCATATCAGTTTTAGATTTTGAATACAAAAGTTTAAATCAATTTCAGATTTTAAATTTTAGTTTTGTATTCATTCATAAATTTTGTTTCAAATCAGTCTTAGATTTTAGATTTCAAATTTAAGCGTTTATCAAATCACTACATTCAGATTTCGATCTCAAATGTTTTTTTAAATGGCGCTTAGATTTTAGATTTTGATTTCAAATATTTTTGAAATCATTCTTCATATATTATTATTTTTCTAACCACTTTTCGATTTTGATTTCAAATGCTTTTTAAATCGCTTCTCGATTCTTATTTCAAAAGTTTTGAAATTAGTTAAATTATAAATTTAAATTTTAAATCATATTTAGAAATAAATTTTCGATTTTAATTTCAAATGTTTTAGAAATCAGTTTCAGATTTATATTTCCAATGATTTTGTAATCAACCTTAGATTTTAGATTTTGATTCCAAATGTTTTTAAAATTATACTTATATTTGGTTTTCAAATGTTTTTGAAATCGCTCTTAGATTTTGAATTCATATGTCTTTAAAATCACTCTTAGACATTAGATTTTGATTTAAAATATTTTTGAATTTTTATAATTTCATTTCAAAGGTTTTTGAAATCACTCTTAGGTTTCAAATTTTAATTCCAAGTGTTCTTAAAATCACTTTAGATTTTCGATTCAAATGTTTTAGAAATCGATCCTAGATTTTGATTTCAAATGTTTTAAAATCACTCTTACATTTTTAGATTTCCAATTTTCATTTCGAATGTTTTTGAAATCACTTTTGTATTTTGAATTCAATTGTTTTTTAATTCACTCCTGGAGTTTTATTTCAATAGCTTTTGAAATGAAATTTAAAATTTTAATTGTATATCTTTTTGAAATCATTAGATTTAGATTTTAGACTTTAATATCAAATGTTTTTGTTATCACCCTTAGATTTTAGATTTTGCTTTCAAATGATTTTAAAATCACTCCTAGATTTGGATTTTAAACGTTTATGAAATCGCTCTCAAATATTTTTAAAATAACTTTTAGATTTTCAATTCAAATAATTTGGAAATCAGTAGCTTTTGAGTTCAAATGTTATTAAAATTACTCTCAGCTTTTTATTCCAAATATTTTTCGATTCACTTTTAGATTTTAATTACAAAAGTTTTTGAAATCACTTTCAAATTTTAAATTTTAATTTGAAATATTTTCGTTATCATTCATAGATTTTGGCTTAAAATCATTCTTAGATTTTGGATTTTAATTTCAAACGCTTTTCAAAACACTCAGATTTTGATTCTCACTTTTATATTTTAATTACAAAAGTTTTTGATATCACTTTCAAATTTTAATTTCAAATATATTCGTATCACTCATAGGTTTTAATTTAAAGTAATTCTTAAAGTTTAGATTTTAATTCCTAACGTTTTCCTAATCACTCTCAGAGTTTGATTTCAAATATTTTTCGAATCACTATTTTAATTACAAAAGTTTTTGAAATCACTTTCAAATCTTAAATTTTAATTTCAAATATTTTCGTAATCATTCATAGATTATGATTTCAAATCATTCTTAGATTTTAGATTTTAATTTCAAACGTTTTTCAAGTGACTTTTAGAGTTTGTTTACAAAAGTTTAAATCAATTTCAGATTTTAAATTTTAAGTTCAAATAGTTTTGTATTCATTCATAAATTTTGTTTCAAATCAGTTTTAGATTTTAGATTTTAATTTTAAACGTTTATCAAATCACTACATTTAGATTTCGATCTCAAATGTTTTTTTTAATGGCGGTTAGATTGTATATATTGGTTTTAAATAATTAATATATTTTTCTATCTATTTCAAATGTTTTTAAATACTTCTAGATTTTTATTTCAAAAGTTTTTGAAATGACTTAAATTTTAAATCATTCTTAGATATAAATGTTCGATTTAAATTTCAAATGTTTTTGAAATCAGTTTCAAATTTTGATTTCAAATGTTTTTAAAATCATACTGATATCTGGCATTCAAGATTTTGAATTCATATGTCTTTGAAATCACTGTTAGATATTAGATTTTGATTTCAAATATTTGTGAATTTTTATAATTTGATTTCAAAGGTTTTTGAAATCACTCTTAGGTTTAAAATTTTAATTCCAAATGTTCGTACTTAAAATCACTTTAGATTTTCGATTCAAATGTTTTAGAAATCGATCCTAGATTTTGATTTCAAATGTTTTTATAATCACTCTTATATTTTTAGATTTCTAATTTTAATTTCAAGTGTTTTTGAAATCACTTTTGGATTTTGAATTAAATTGTTCTTTAATTCACTCCTGGAGTTTAATTTCAAAAGTTTTTGAAATAAACTTGAAATTAAATTTTTTTATTTTATATCTTTTTGAAATCATTCTTAGCTTTAGATTTTAGATTTTAATATCAAATGTTTTTGTAACCACCCTTAGATTTTAGATTTTGAATTCAAATGTTTTTAAAATCACTTTTAAATTTGGATTTTACACGTTTATGAAATCGCTTTTAAATTTTTAATTGAAATGGTTTTGAAATCACTATTAGATATTAATTATTGATTGATTGTTGAAATTACCATCAGCTTTCAAATTTTAATTTCAAATGTTTTTAAAATAACTTTTAGATTTTCAATTCAAATAATTTAGAAATCAATAGCTTTTGAGTTCAAGTGTTTTTAAAATCACTCTCACATTTTGATTTCAAATGATTTGGAAATCACTCTTAAATTTCCAATTTAAATTTTAAATGTTTTTTAAATTACTTTTGAATTGAATTCAAATAAACATTTTTGAAATCACTCTCATATTTCGATTTGAAATATTTTTGACAGCACTCTCAAATTATGATTTCAAATGTTTTTGCGCTAGTGTGTTCATTACGTACAAAGTACTACCGGCATAAAAAAATCTGAATAATGTACACTTTTAGACTCACTCATGCTCACTCAGTTATGAGAAGGATCAATTGTCTCATTGTTCTCATAATTCAGACACCCATTTGCCTAAATATAATTACCACTAAATATTTATCAATTTTCTGATCGCCGAGAATGGATCTTGATTCAATTACTTCAGTTACTTCGATTTCTCCACAACAAATCATCTGGCAAACGGTACCATTCACACACGCACGTCTCATAATAATTCAGACGCAATTAGCATCGCATAGAATTAAATATCGCATAAACCCGTCTTAATGTGCGGTAATGTCCTTTTACTTTCACTTGCCGGTAATACGAGATGATATTGGCTTATATGGTAGGTAGTACCAATTCTGTTTTTGTACTGTTGTTACGGATCGGCCGTCTTGTATGGCTCTTCTCAAGGAAATGAATTTATTCAACTTGTCAGTTTATTATTTTAAAACGCGACTAATATACACGAAGATTCATAATGAAAACGAAAAGGGTTCGTTTCATTTAAGTTTATTTGAATCCAGAATCTACCCACCCTCAAAATGGTTAAGGGCAAAACAGGTGTCTTTAATAATGCTCGTTAAAGCCCATGTTGGGCTCCATTTTTTCCAATTTTCGTAAGATCTATCGGAAATAAATCTGGTCATCGTGGAGGCCGTTTAATAATGACGATTGTTCAAGAATTTGTAACTTGCTCTAAAATCGAAATTTTACTTCTGGCGGAATTGCTCAATATTCAAAAACGGATTCGTCTGCACTTCGCTTCTAAATTTACAGAATTGAATACATTAGCTTCCTTACCATAAGGCAGATTTTTGTTCTAAAGCACGCTCTGGATGAGTTTCGGAATTACTCGACGCAATCCGCTATTGCAAATCTTCTGAAAAAGCTCTGTCAAGTTGCCTAGTTTACTGACCGAAATAAAAAAAAAAAATAATCTAGCAGAGATAAATCTGGTGATCGTGGAGGCTGTTTAATAATAATAAAATTGACTACCGAGTGAATACCGTTGCTTCTTCTATACAATAATAAATAAATTCGATACTTTTAATCTCGTAGAGAAGACCTGCTCAGTTGCGTAAGAAAATAAATTTAACGGAGATAAATCTGGTGATCACGGAGGCCTATTAATAATAATGATTGAACAAAAAATCGCGAATACATTTTACTTCTTAAAGGCCTCACGAAAATAAATCTAGCAGTGATAAATCTGGAAAACGTTAGGGACGTTTAATAATAATTGTTTGAAAGACTGGTAATTTAGTCAGTATTCAAAAACGGTCTCGTTTGCATTTCGCTTTTTTACATTTGACCTAATTTTCCTATTTACAGAATTATTCCAAATCTACAGAATTTAATACATCAGTTGCTCCCATGGAATAACAACGATCTTCGGAATTGACGAATCCATGTCGAGTTGCGTAAAATTTTCTCCTTAAGGTGACTTACAGAAAATAAATCTAGCAAAGATAAATATGGTGATCGTGGAGGCTGTTTGTTAGTAATAATTGTTCAAGAAATCGCAAATTGCTCAATATTCGTAGACGATTCATTTAACTTTTTAGATTTGAACCAATAATCTCCATGAGTTACAAAATTTAATATCGAACAGATGGATTTGAGGAATCGCTCTACTTAATTCGTTACTTTTAATCTCTTAGAGAAGCCCTGCTGAGTTGCCTATATATTATGTTATTAGGGGCCCTGCGAAAATAAATCTGACGGGGATAAATCTGGCGATCGTGGGGGCCGTGTAATGAAATAATTGTTCGACAAATCGTAAATTGCTCGAAATTCGAAGCGACGACGTTCACTTGTTCGTTGCAAAACCTGCGTTCTAAATTACTATATCAAATTAAAGTAAATTGCGACTGGCACTGATAATTAGTCACTAAAAGATACAATCTCCTAGCTACACGTATTGCATTGCACTTTATGCAATAACCAATTTAAGACAAATAAAATGCTTTTAAAGTAAACTGGAAAATGGTAACGGGTCACGCAATAAAAAATCGTTTTAATATTACGGCTAGTTTCTGCATTTGAAAGCCGATAAATCTCCGGTTCTTTTGGAAAATAATCGACTTTTATTGCCGTTAAGGCGCGATTAAATTAATGATATACATCCGAAAACGCTATTCTACTTTCACGCGCCTTTCGATTCGGTGAAACCCTGTTGAATACAGGGTTAAGTTACAAGAAGGATCTAACGACGCAAATTTTGGCCTGAAGTGCGAATAGTTACAGCACGTTCAAATGGATCACCCTGTAATTTACCGAATATCTCCAAAATATAGTTAGTATTCTAATTTTCTATTTTAGTGTCTCATTCTTTACTCAAATAAAGTCATATATTTCGATCAGTGCCGGTTAAACCGCAATAAATCCGGTAGAAAAACGAAAAGTCAAATAGGTGTTCAATTGAAACTAAAAGCTAGTTGTCATTGACATCTGTCAAACTGTCAAAGTGACAACCGAACAAAATTTCGGTCTTGGCATCTAAGGCAGCGTTTACGGTATTAAATCGTTTTAAAAATCGCGTTCAAAATTGGATGTCAATTAGATGTATTGAGATAAGAAAATTATAAATATAAATAAATAAATGTTTCAGAAAACCGGTATAAACATTATCTTAAATTTTAATTTTGGTTATTCCTTGGATAAATATTTTTTTGAAAGGATAGTTTATCCACAAACTTGTTATTTGAGTTTTTAGTTGAAAATACTAATGTATCTTGCTTTAAAAAAATTACTGATTTTTAAAATATATTTATTTTTTTAATTTTTAACATTATTTCAAGTAAATAGTGCGTTTGTTTATATTCGTTTTATAATTTTTTTTATAATATTATGTTGATTATTGTTTTATTTAATACATTTTGTTATTATTGTTTTGTTTAGTAAATTACCACTATTATGTTCATTATTATTAAGATTTGTTTCCTTCTCATTTAGCTTGTTCGTAATTTGTATAATATCTATATTTTTTTAATAATTAGCTTAATAGATTAATTATTCGTCATACCAACATACCAAAAAAGCAGATTGGATGCGCTCTGAAGAAAAACAACAATAAAACAAGCGAAATTTATTTCGAAATGATTTTATTTTATAAAAAATAATAATTACATAAATATACATTAATTAACACAGTTCCTTACGTAATAATACTGCACGCTCTCCTGACTCCGGGCCGTCTAAAACGAGGATCATTTTTCACCAAAAAAATTGAGCAACGCCAGATTACGTAACACACTCGGTATATAATTTTATGCTGATTTCTATTTTATATGGGATTTCTTTTGGCAAGTGTAACAAGCATTTGTAACGGCGAAAAGTGAAACGATCGGGAGGGTTCGTGAATATTCGGTGGCAAGACGATGACACAAAAAGCAACATGAAGTCGTAATATCATTCAAAAAAGAACCCTCCATCGTTCCAATTTTCAAAATTTAACAACCTAGCTATCCTAATAACAACTAATTATGTCCGTATCCTTCGCCACCGCCGTAACTTTCGTAGCCGCCCCCAGAGCTACCCCCAGAGCTTCCTTCCCAGCCGCCTCCGGAACTGCCTTCCCAGCCGCCCCCGGAGCTTCCACCATAGCCTCCTCCGGAACTTCCACCGTATCCGCCTCCTCCGGAACTTCCACCGTATCCACCTCCATATCCGCCTCCGTAGCTTTCTTCTTGATGTTGAACTTTCACCGGTACCGGCACTGGAACTTTAACGGGGTACGGTACTGGTTTCTCAACAGGTACCTTGACTTCCTTGTAGACTGGATATGGCTTGTCGACGTACACCTTCACTGGATATGGGACGGGCTTTTCGACTTCCACTGGTACTTTCCTTTCTACGGTGTAGGGTTGTGGATATGGTACCTGAAAATAAGATTTTATATTAAAATTTTGGAATAATTGACATTAATACATTATTATATTATAATTTTTTTATATGCTTCATAACTCCACCCAATAGTGCAAACAAATTCTTACCTTGACTGGGTATGGTACAGGCTTTGGTACTTCGACGGGATATGGTTTGTCGACAGGTACTTTAACTTCATATGGTACTGGTTTTTCGACAGGATAGGGAACGTGTTTCTCTACGGTGACTGGGTACGGTTTTGGTACGTGGACCGTGTAAGGTCTGTCGACCGGCACTTTGACCTCGTACGGCACTTTCTTTTCGACGGTGTAGGGTTGGGGCACTGGTACTTCAACCTGAAAAATAAACGATTTACGTCCTTCGTTCCCATTAAAACGATTTAAAGTAAATACAAACCTTAACTGGATACGGCACTTTCTTGTAAACGGTGTAAGGTTGCGGTACAGGTACTTTCACGGGTACTGGAATCTTCTTTTCCACGGTGTAGGGTTGGGGTACTGGAACTTTGACTTCGTACGGCCTTGGGACTGGTACTTTTACTTCGTAGGGTACTTTCTTGATCACATCGTAGGGTTGCGGTACTATGTAGGGCACTTTGATTATTTCTTTAACAGGGTACGGCACCTACAGATGAATTTTAAGAAGTTAAACATGAATAACATTGTCAAACTGAACAAGCAAGCTACTTACTTTTGGACCATCCCGCATAATTTGACGAAATTTTGGTATAATGTTTCATTAGGGAGTGGCGAATGAGAGGGGGGGGGGGGGTTACATATACCCTTAAATTTTTGACGATCAAAAATATTACCAGTCCATCCCTGGCCTCCATAATAAACTACAAGGCTTATTATAGGAGTGGTCAAATTAAAACTTTGTTAAATTACAGGGGGTGGTCCGAAAGTTGTCAATTATTGGATAGATAATGTTGTGTGTATAAATTCAAGGTTTACTGACCTTCTTATATACGGTATAAGGTTGTGGCACTGACACTTTCACTTCGTAAGGTACTTTCTTTTCTACGGTGTACGGTACGTGTTTGGTTACGGTGTATGGGACGGGGACTTTCTTCTCTACCACCACGGTTTTTACGTGTTCCTCATGTCCACCATAACCTCCGCCATAGCCGCCTCCATAACCACCTCCTTCACCTTGAAACGAATAAGTTGATTAATGGTTATTTAATGTTTATACAGGGTTCTCCAATTAAAAAGAACACTAATATTTGAGACACGTCAACAATGAGCGTGAAAATGACTGGTGTCATGTCATTGTCTTTATCACCCGTCATTTACGTTAAAATTAAAAATAATTTAATAGTCCTTAGGAGTTGTACTATTTGCTGTTGCATTTTTAATAGACAATCTTTTATTATCATTAATATTATTACTGTTGTGTATTTACCTCCTCCATAACCGCCCCCAAATCCCCCTCCAAAGCTGTGTCCACCTCCTACATAGCTTTGTCCGCCCCCTCCATAGCTCTGTCCGCCCCCAAAGTCTCCTCCCCCGAACCCGTGGTCTCCAAGAAAGAGGCCCCTCTTGTCCTGCTTTTTGCTTTCCTGCGCGACTTCTTTCTTCTCCTCCTCCTTTTTCTCTTTCTCGGCAGCTAAAGCGCAAGCGCAGAGGCACAGCGTGCCTATAACAATCTAGAAACAATAAGGAACAATTTAAAAATAACTAAAAAATGAATGACAAAATTTAAATAAGTAAAACATTAGAATAATCATCAATAATAAATAAAACGCATTTCATATAAAATAATTAAATAGGTAAATTAAAATAAAAAAAATGTAAAATAAACTGACTAAAGAAGAGTTTCGAAAATAATCAAGCGAAAACAATTAATTCGTTCGTTTTTTGTTTTCATTATTTTTTTAGATTCTTTTGTGTTGTGCTTTACTTATTTTTATTATGCCGAGAGAACTTGTTCCATGTATCTCGGGCTTCGGAAAAAAGATCAGGGAATAATTAAAAATGTAAAATAAAATTGTTGAACATGTAAATTAAAATAAAAAATGTAAATAAAAAAAATTTATGTAAAAATGAGTAAAGATCAATTCTAAAAATATATAGCAACAATAAATAAAATAGGTTTGAAATATAATGATTTTTAATTTAAAATAAAATAATTAATAATGTAAAAAAAAATTGAAATATGTAATTAAATAACTAGGAATGTAAATATTGTAAATAATAAAAAAAAAAAGTAATGAAAAATGTAAAATAAATTATTTAAAAAATAATTAAGAGTGCAAAATAGTTTTAAACTAACAAAAAAATTTTTAAAAAATTGCTAAAATAATTAATAATATAAAATAAAATAATTAAGAATGTAAAATCAACTAATTGAAGAAAATTTTGAAAAAAATTAAAATGTGTGAACAAAAAATAATTAAAAATTTAAAATAAAATAATTGAAAATGTAAATTAAAGTAGCTAGATAAGAGTTTTAAAACTAAACTAGAAAATATTGGACAGAAAATGTCCATAATAAAAATAATAAGTTTGTAAATAAAATAATATTTGAAATTTAAACTAAAATAATTAAACATGTAAATCAAAATAAAAAATGGAAAAAAATCAAATTACTAAAGAAGAGTGTTGAAAATCGGTTGAAAATGATCAGGCAAAGAACAATAAGTACGTTTTTGTTTAGATATTTTTTTATTCATAATTTTAAATCGTTTTTTATATCAATGTAAATAGTTATCATCAATTCTAAGAAGATTTGGCAACAACTTAAATATGAAAATATGTAATTAAACAATTAGGAATGTAAAATAAATTAATAAAAAAATTTTAAAAGTAAATCAGAATGCAAAATAAAGTGATCAGAGAAGAGTTTTAAAACTAGCAGAAAAAATAAAAATATGTAATAAAATAGTTAAAAATTAAAATATAATAATTAAGAATGAAAAGTGAAATAAATTAAGAAAACTACAAAAACTACTTGGCCACGTCTTACTTTGGCACACCCTGTAGGTATATTAGAAGCCCCTGAAAGCCCCTAAGCCAAAGTCTGTTACTTTCATTTCAAATGTTCGATTAAAATTCAGTTAATTTTATTTTAATCGCTGTCTCTGGTTCGTTGCGGTAATTACGCAATTAATAACAATTATTGAATTAGCATATACACGCTTTATATACAAACGAGCACAATACACATAACTTAATTACCGTTGGATCTAAATCAGTGCCAGGAACTTTATTATTACTCAAACTCGAAAGAAATGATAGGAACATTAAACATATGTTCTAACGGACCGACTTTCTTTTCCGCGTTTGTATAACTCATGTGCGAGCAAACGTTACATAATAACGTGTTGCGTGCATAAGTGGCCAACATCCAAACCAGTTCGGATCTCGTAATTATATCAATTATTAAGAAGATTTGGGCCAGAGCATTAACTAGAATAGCAGTACATTTTCGTGAAAATATATTTTTTAGTGTCACCTTTAACCATCGTATTCTACGAAAAATTTCCTTCTTAAGGTGTCACAAGGTGACCTTAATTTTCAAAATGGCGGCACTACTGCTAATTTTTGAACAATCAAAATGGCCGCATGAGATTTGGAATAAATGTGAATATAGCCTAATCTGTGCCTGATGATATAGTAGAATAGAAAAAATTCATATTTAGAATCTAAAGACCAGAATTTTGATGGTAAATAATTTTTAAGGGATAAATGATAAATACAAATTTTTCTTTGAGGTGATGTAAATAGCATACAAGATAAGTTTTGGCTGAATAATCAATATCACCTTCCGCATTCTGCGTAAAATTTCCTTTCATACGACATGCCACAAGTGGATTTTTATATTCAAAATGGCGCCCGAACAGTTGCTTTTAATAATCAAAATGGCGTCCTGATTATTAAATTGGCTTTTAGGTTATGAAAATAAAGGCCTACGTATGACATGTTGCTAGAAAGGAAGAATACATACATACATACCAGAAGTGAGACGAATTATAAATTTTTAATGCTACCTCGTATTTGTTATTTCATCATCATATTCTACGTAAAATTTCCGTTTTAAAGAGGTGTCACAAGGTGACCTTCATTTTCAAGATGGCGGCAGTACTGTCATTTTTTTTAACAGTCAAAATGGCCGCTTGCGGGCTAAGGCTGCTACATGTTAATTTATATAGGCAAATCTGCTGTTAATGTTGTATAATAGAAAAGAAAATCGTAATTTGCAAGAAGAATAATAAAAAAGCTAATAAACACTTTTTAAGTGATAAATGATAAATACAAATTTTACTTAGAGTCTTTGGTTATCTAGGTTCACTACATCTTTATTTATTTTTCAGGCCACTATCGTATTCTTCATGAAATTTCCTTTCATACGACATGTCACAACTTTCATATTCAAAATGGCGCCAGAACAGCTGTTTTAGATAATCAAAATGGCATCATGCTTATTCAAAAAATGGCAGTTATGGCGGCATCTTGTAAATAAAGGCCAACATGTGACATGTTGTTGGAAAGCAAATACGGGAAGTGAGACCAAATTTAAACATTTTAATGTCACTCCGTATATATTTTTTCAAGATGGCGGCCATTCGATCAATAGTGGAAAATGGCATTTCTGCCGTCATCTTGAAAATAAAGGTTAAGTTATTGACGTTGCAAAGAAAGTTAATTTTAGCGAAAAAATAACCTCCAATTTTACCAGAAATGAGTTTCATTGAGATTTTTGGTAATGTGCTCATTCATTCTAAGATATGTCACAAATTGATTTTTATGTTCAAGATGGCTGCAGAATAGCTATTTTTCGATTAATCAAGATGCCATCTTGATTAAGCAAAAAGTCGCTGTTCTGCCGCCATATTGAAAATTAAGGTCACTTGTGACGTATCGTTAGGCAGAAAACTTCACGAAGAATATTATGGTGATAAAATGCATACGGGGTGACGACAAAAATATCAAAACTTTAGCGTAAGAGATCAGTTTAATACTACTTCCGGTTTCACTGGAAATGGGACTCACTGTAATTTTTGTAATGCCATCACTCATATGTTTTGTAGCTATCGCAGTCTACGTAAAATTTCCTTTTTTACGATATATCACATGTTGACTTTTATGTTAAAGATGGCAGCAGAACACCTATTTTTCGATTAAACAAGATGCCTTTTTGATTATTAAAAGCAGCTGTTCTGGCGCCATCTTCAACATAAAAGTCAACTTGTGACATATCGTTAGACAGGAAATTTCATGTACAACATGATGATGAAGTAAGTAAGTTTAGCGAAAAACCTAGTATAAATATCACTTCTGGTTTTACCGGAAATGGGACCTACTGTAATTTTTGTAATACCATCACTCATATGTTTTTTTACTATCGTATTCTACGTAAAATTTCCTTTTTTACGATATGTCATATGTTGACTTTTATGTTAAAGATGGTGGCAGAACATCTATTTTTCGATTAATCAAGATGCCATTTTGATTATTAAAAGCAGCTGTTCTGGCGCCATCTTGAACACAAAAGTCAACTTGTGACATATCGTTAGACAGGAAATTTCACGTAGAATATGATGGTGATAAAATGCATACGGGGTGACGATAAAAATATGAAAATTTGACGCACTTCCGGTAAAACCGGAATACAAACACGATGACTTTAAACATTTCTTTGCCTGTTCTAGTTTCCTAAATGTCAGCTTAATATGAAATGTCTAACTAAAAATCCCAATTTTATAATAATAGATGTTTGAGATTACCGTGTCAAATACAAATTAAATTACGATTTTCTTTAAAAACTCGATATATGAATTAAAAAAAATCGAATCACCGAATCAGTTGAATATCACTTCCGGTTTCACCGGAAATGGGACCAACTGTCATTTTTGTATTGTCATCACTCATGTATTTATTTACTGTCGTAATCTACGTAAAATTTCCTTTTTTACGATATGTCACAAGTTGACTTTTATGTTAAAGATGGCGGCAGAACAGCTACTTTTCGATTAGGTGCCATTTTGATTAATCAAGTCGCCATATTGAAAATAAATGTCAACTTGTGACGTATCCTTAAACAGGTAATTTTACGTAGAATAAGATGGTGATAAAATGCATACGGGGCGAGGACAAAAATATCAAAGTACATAACATGGTCATCTTGATTAATAAAAAAATGGCTGTACTGCCGCCATCTTAGAAATAAAAGTAGAGTTGTGACATATCATAAAAAAGGAAATTTTGCAGAGAATACGATGGTGCCAACATTTACAAGCCTCACAAAACCCAATGCAATCAACATAAAAAATAGTATTTTTTTCGCATAAATATCATAAAAAAAGTTCCATCTCGCACAAAAACTGAGCTGCTCAACACTGTTTATTGATCCCCAAACAATTCCAAGTTTTCTGATGCATTTCGACTACGCAGACAAAACATTTGAAAAATCAAATTAAAAAAGAAAAATATTTCAGTACCTGTGTGATTATTAATTTGCTATTTTCTTTGAAGATTTTTTTAAACAAATTTTCCTATTATTTTTGTGATATTCAGTTCGTTGTAAAAATACACCATTTGAAACTGTCAGTACCTACAATCGGTGAAGTTACATGGTTTAAATGGTGCATTTTCACAAGGTTATCTAACCCATTTAGATCACGATAATACACCAGAAGCCACTTGAATTTTAAACAGCGTTCATCAGCGTAATATTCGAAACCAAATCCTTGTCAGTGGCACATCCTCAACACTAAATCGAATCACTTCGACAAATAAAATAGTCCATGATTTAGATCACTAGATACGAATAATCACAATATGTTATCACTTAATTAATTTTTTTTATCACACCCGCAGTGACGGTCCAACTTACCAGGGCTTTCATGTTAGACCTGCCAATACGTGGAAGAGTTTGCACTCTGAATTAGTCTTCCTCGTAGTTTATATACGTACCAGAAGCACACTTTCTAGGTGCTCAAATCGTTCACCACCACCTCGGTACGGAGCGCCGGGGTTTCACTTCCACATCCGCGCTTAACGTACCGTATAGATCTACGGTACGGTAGTACCGTGTCGATTGATCCCTCTTATGTAATAACCTATATGGGTTTTGCACATTGTCGACTATATTACGCACGAAGATGCTTTTTTTTCCTTTTTCCTACAATATACTATTAGCTAGAACGATTCGTGATTGAAATCTTAGCTTTTACGCTATTTTTGCTCGCAGGATTCATTTCTTCCTATGGTTATGTGAATGTCTGCATTTTAATTCTCAATTAAACACGAACTAGTAGTTAAACTTAAAGAATTATATTAACGAGGTTGATGCGAAGTATTTATTTGTAAAAAATGTGATATTTAGTCAGGCAACTAAAAATAGGAACGCCAATGATTGTTCAATTCTTTGTCCGTCCGTTCAGTCCTCCCTCTGTCCGTTCAGGCCTCCGTCCGGCCGTTTAGTCCTCCGTCAGCCCATTGAGCAATGTATCTTTTTATGTCAAATTTAAAACCAAAACCTACCCCCCCCTCCACTCCAATGCCGATTAAAAGCTGATTGATTTAAAGGTTGTTGATATTTTCTATTAAAGCCCTTTCGATCGCTTGTTCAGCCATCTTCAGACGTTAAAAAAAAACAAAATGTGTTTTATATTTTAACTAATTAATTTACTATTTATTGTACCCGTAGAAATACATATTTTCATTTTTTTTTTTTTTGATTAATTTTAAAGTAATTATTGAAGGTCATCGTTTCAGAAATTTACAGATTTTGGATTTACTATATTTTTGCTGGATATGGCCCGGTTTGAGCTTCATTTCTCATTGTTCTCAATCTTTTACTTTCTCTAACTAACCCAAACCCAAAGTAACCAAAACTAATCCAAACTAACTAGTTTACAATTGAAATTTTACAGACACGGCACTGACTGTTCAGTCCGCCATCCGTCCGTTCAGTCCTCCGGTCACACGTTCAGGCCTCCGTCCTCCCATTCAGCATTGTATCTTTTTTTGTAGTCATTATATATTGATGAATTTTATTCAACATTCTAGAAGCTATGCTTTCGGGCCAACTATGAATAAAATTCATTAGCAAATAATATATATGCATCCTGTATACGTGACATATTTACGTTCGAAAGCCTCCTTGCCCAACGATAGAACGGAGCATAAATTGCAATTTAATAAGCGATTTTCTAGGAGATAAATGGGCGTTTAACGACCATCTTTCGCTATGATCATTGCTGGCTAATATCATTTTTACGGATCAAACTAATGTTCGCCGTTCTATCTTCGTCCGAATCGCAATACTTTCAGGTAAAAAAAAAACACCGAAACAAAACAGTGTCGTTGTGTGTTATGAACGCACCTGCGTTCCTGAACGCAGAAAAGGCCGAAATGATGATTTAGGAATGAGATTAGAGTATACGGGGTGTTTCGCAACTGGAAGTGATGTAAATTGATTAAAAAAAAACGAAGTTGTCAGATTTGACGTAATGTATGCAGGGAGGGCGCCAAACAATAAAATATAATTATTTGAATGCATTTTTTTTCAAAATAGCTAAATAAAGCTTTTCAAACAAATTTAAAAAATAAAAATAAAATTAAAAATGTAATTTCAAAGATATAGGGATGCTTTTGAAAATTATTTATGTCACCAGTGGCGTAGGTAAGGGTGGATCAATCAATGTTTCCTCACCATAAAAAGTTGCATTGCGAAATTGTATAGGTACTGAAATATATTAGGGGCTCAAAATATATAAAATAAAATTATCACAATTGTAATCAATATTTCCAAAGAAGAAAGACGAATAAAATATATCTATAATAAAAATAAGATGCATAGATAAATTCTATAAAAAGGGCAAATTAATGAAAAATAAATATTTAAAAGACAAAGAACAAGGAAAAACGACACAACAAGATCAAATTTAAAAATTACCCCCTCAGGAAAATTGAAGTGGTCAGTAAAAATAAAAAACGGAAACAATGTATCCTAAGGGGTAACAAGAAAATAAGAAGCAGAGACAAATTCTACAAAAAGTAAAAATAAATAAAACACTATTAAGATAAGTTAAATGATCATTAAAATTAAAAACCAGAAACAAAGTACCCGCAAAGGAAAATTTAATTATTTAAAAAACAAGGAGAATAAGAGAGGTAACAAATTAGCACTTACGCACTTCTCACTGACATAAGAATTGAAAAGTAAATTAAATAGATTAAATATCTACATAACAACCTAAAGAAAATATAAAAGCTTGTATTAAGAAGAATAAAATGTAAAGTACAAATACAAATACAAAAAAGGTATTAAAACGAAAAAAAAAAAACGTAAAAATGATTTTGATAAAATCTTACTTTTGGCATCGTGATGGGAGCTCAAAATACACAAAAATAAAATGATAAAAATTTTAAATGAGCATTCTCGAAGAAGTAAGGCTATTAAAATATTCCTACAGTCAAAGTAAGAAGCAGAGACAAATTGTAGAAAAAATAAACTTAAATAAAACACAATTATTACACAGAAAAAGAGAAGAAAGTCATAATCAAATTTAAAAACGGCATAACAAAACCCAATTTAAAAATCTTCTATTAAGATGGATTAAATGTTCAGTAAAAATAAAAACCAAAAACAAAGTACCCGTAAAGAAAAAATAATTATTTAAAATACAAGGAGAATAAGAGACAAGAAATTAGCAATTACGCACTTTTCACTGACATAAGAAAAATTAAATAAATTAAATATCTACATAACAACCTAAAGAAAATGTAAAAGCTTGTATTAAGAAGAATAAAATGTAAAGTGCAAATAAAAATACAAAAATAAGGTAATATAAAAAAATAAATTGATTTAAAAATGATTTTGATAAAAATCTTATTTTTGGCATCGTGATGGGAACTCAAAATATACAAAAATAAAATGATAATAATTTTAAATGAACATTCTCGAAGAAGCAAAAATATTAAAATATTCCTACAGTAACAATAAGAAGCAGAGAAAAATTCAACAACAGTAAAAATAAAAAAAAAACACAAATATTACATAGAAAAAAAGAAGAAAGTCAAAAACAAATTTAAAAACGGCGTAACAAAATCCAATTTAAAAATCTTCTATTAAGATGAATTAAATGTTCAGTAAAAATAAAAACCAGAAATAAAGTACCCGCAAAGAAAAAATAATTATTAAAAAAACATGGAGAATAAGAGAGGCAACAAATTAACATTTACGCACTTCTCACTGACATAAGAGTTGAAAGATAAATGAAATAAATTAAATATCTGCATAACAACGTAAAGAAAATGTAAAAGCGTAGAAGATTAAAATGAAAGTTACAAATAACAATAACAATATAAAAATAAGGTAATAAAAAGAAAAAATAAATTAATTTAAAAATGATTTTGGAGAAATCTTAGTTTTGGCTTCGTGATGGGAGCTCAAAATATTCAAGAATAAAATGATAATAATTTTAAATGAACATTCTCGAAGAAGCAATACTTAAAACATTCCTATAGTAAAAATAAGAAACAGAGACAAATTCTACAAAAAGTAAAAATAAATAAAACACAATTATTACATAGAAAGGAGAAGAAAGTCAGAAACAAATTTAAAAACGACATAACAAAACCCAATTAAGGAAAAATAATAATTTAAAAAACAATGAGAATAAGAGAGACAACAAATTAGCATTTACGCACTCCTTACTGACATAAGAGTTGAAAGATAAATGAAATAAATTAAATGTCATCATAAAAACCTAAAGAAAATATAAAAGCTTGTATTAAGAAGAATAAAATGTAAAGTACAAATAAAAATACAAAAATAATAATTAATTTAAAAATGATTTTGATAAAATCTTACTTTTGGCAACGTGATGGGAGCTCAAAATATACAGAAATAAAATGATATTAATTTTAAGTAAACATTCTCGAAGAAGCAAGAATATTAAAATATTCCTACAAAAAAATAAGAAGCAGAGACACATTCAACAAAAAGTAAAAATAAATAAAACACAATTATTACATAAAAAAAGAGAAGTAAGTCATAAAAAATTTAAAAACGGCATAACAAAACCCAATTTAAAAATCTTCTATTAAGATGAATTTAATGGTCAGTATAAATAAAAATGAGAAACAAAGTACCCGTTAAGGGAAAATAATTCTTTAAAAAACAAGGAGAATAAGAGGGGCAACAAATTAGCACTTACGCACTTCTCACTGACATAAGAGTTGAAAGATAAATGAAATAAATTAAATATCTGCATAACGACGTAAAGAAAATGTAAAAGCTTGTATTAAGAAGATTAAAATGTAAGGTACAAATAACAATAACAATACAAAAATAAGGTAATAAAAAGAAAAAATAAATTAATTTAAAAATTATTTTGGAGAAATCTTACTTTTGGCTTCGTGATGAGAGCTCAAAATATTCAAAAATAAAATGATAATATTTTCTTCTCGATAAAGCAAGAATATTAAAATATTCCTACAGTAAAAATAAGAAGCAGAGACAAATTCTACAGAAAGTCAAAATAAATAAAACACAATTATTACATAGAAAAAGAGAAGAAAGTCAAAAACAAATTTAAAAACGGCGTAACAAAACCCAATTTAAAAATCTTCCATTAAGATGAATTAAATGTTCAGGAAAAATTAAAACCAGAAACAAAGTACCCGTAAAGGGAAAATACATCCCTCATAAAAACCCACTATCAAACAAATTAAAAAATGTAAAAGCTTGTATTAAGAAGATTAAAAAGTAAAGTACAAATAAAATTACAAAAATAAGGTAATATAAAGAGACAATAAATTAACTAATAATGGTTGATAAAAATCTTACTTTTGCTATCGTGATGAAATATATAGAGAACTCAGAATATACAAAAATAAAATGATCATAATTTTAATTCAACATTTTCGAAGAATCAAGAAGTTTAAAATGTTTCTACAATAAACATAAGAAGCACAAATTCTATAAAAAGTTAAAATAAAGAAAACACAAGTATACACAGAAAAAGAAGAGAAAGTCAAAAACAAATTTAAAATCGGCGTAACAAAAACAAATTAAATGTTCAGTAAAAATAAAAAACGGAAACAAGGTACCCGTAAAGAAAAAATATATACATTATTTAAAAAAAAATAAAAAGGGAATAAAAGAAGCAAACAATTTAGGACATGCTGATGGCTAAATGAAAAAAATTAAATATCTTGTAATAAGTAATTATTAAAAAAAAGTAAAACACAGAGAAGTCAGACAAACCAACAATTTAGAACATGCACTTTTCCATTTTTCACTGCCATAAGATATGAAAGGTAATTGAAAAAAGAATCTATATAAAAATCTATCATCGAACATATAAAATAAATAGAAACATTTGTATTAAGATGAATAAAATGTAGATTATAAAAAATTTAAAACAGAGGGGTCAAGGTGCATATTGCAACACAATAAGTCACAAAAAATACGCAACAAGAAAAAACAAGGAAACAAATAATTTAGAACAAATAAGTGCTGTAAAATCTGAATGAAAATTAAAACCACATTAAAAACTTCGATTAAGAAACTAAACCTTCAGTAAAAATAAATCGTTCTCTATCACTAATGGTGTAGGTAAAGGTGGGTCATAAGGGTCAATCAATGTTTTTATTTTCGTAAAATGCATCAATGCAATAGTTTTTTAAATTTATTTTTTATATTTTCAAACTTTTAACAATTTAGATCAAAAAAGGCCTTTTGCTTTAAAAGAAAATTTTAAAATTTCGCCTAGGCCACTGATAGTAGAAATGTTTAAGAAAAAAAACGTTGATTCACTCATCTGTAACTACGCTACTGGTGATAGAAAAAAAAAATTCCATACCTCTTTATTACAAATAATTTAGGAATGCAAGTAACTAAAATACAAAAATGAGAAAAAAAGGAATAAAATCAAATTTAAAAACTTTTTTATTTAGAAGAGTGAAATGATAAATAAAAATACAAAATAAAAACAAGGTGCCTGTAAAGGAAAAATTATATCCAATGCAATTAATTAAAAAAAAACATCTGTAAAAAAACCTTAACGATAGTAGGCTGATAAAAAATTGTTAAAATGTGTTTTAAGTAGAATAAAATGTAGAATACAAATAAGGTAATAAACAGAGACAGGGTATTAAAGGAAAAGCAAATTAAAAAAAAAGGGAAACACAAGAAAAATAAGGCAGACAAACAATTTATTGCGTGTACTTCTCACTGTCCTAAAGCAAATAGTACAAAATTAAACGTTTCAATAAGAAGAATAAAATGTGCAGTAGACATAAAAAAGCAGAAACAAGGCAACTGTGAAGGAAAAATAAATCCAACGGAATTACTAAAACATAATAACGAGAATCAGAGAAAAAAACAATTTGAGACGAGCGCACTCTCCACTGCTGTAAGATCTGAGGGCCAAACGAAAAAATATATATATTTATTTAAAAATATACTATCAAATATATAAAAAAAATAAAAATGTATATTAAGAAAGGTAAAATGTACAGTACAAATAGAACAGAAACAAGGTCCTATAAAGCAAAAATAAATATAACAAACAACATAAATATAACAAAATTATTAAAAAAAGGAAAACACAAGGGAAAATCAAATAAGAAAACAATTTAGGACGTGCACTTTCCATTGCCGTAAGATAGTGAAGGATAACTAAAAAAAATACCATTAAACATAAAAAATAGAAAAGCCTATATTAAACAGAATAAAATGTTGATCACAACAAAATTACAGTCAAGGTATATCTAAAATAAAGATAAATTCAACGCGAATACAAAACAAAGAAAAAGGGAAATCAGAGAAACATAATATACAAATGAAATCTGATGGCTAACTGAACCTACCATCAAAATAATTATAAAAGGAAAACAGTGAGAATCAGAGAAGGAAACAATTTAGAACACTGCTCACTGCTGTTAGGTCTGATGGCTAGCTAAAAAAAAATAATAAGAAAAAACTTGTATTAAGGAGAATAAAATATACAAATAGAAAACGGAGACAGGATTCTATCAAAGAAAAATAAATCCAACAAAATTATGAAAAAAAAATAAATGTAGAACGGTGATCATTTGTAATGGTATTTGACGATTTCTTCTTCAACTTTTCTGAAATTTTTGTGTTGCGTTGACTGCAGTTACAACTTTTCATGTTCTCGTATTACCGTTCTGAAAATACACATTTAAGGCTTCTTTAGTTTGAAAACTATAAGCTGAGTTTACCAATATTTATCTTGTAAACACTACAAAAAAGTAATGACCATAAAATCCGATTATTTGGTCGATTAAGCGAGTCATTGCGGTTACTTGGACCATTAGTTCAGTTTTTTTTTGCGGTTACAAAAACCGAAACCTCGTTAAATAGACAATACGATTCACTACCGTATCACGTTGATTTATTGACGTCTTCGTTAGCGGAATTAGAAGCAAGCATGAAATAGATCAAGCTTCATACACGAAGTGATATTTATAAATATAATGAACATAATATGGAAGAACCGCAATAGATTATCATTGCACAATAGTTAAGCCTTATAGCGGTCGTCGATATGGATCTGCCTCAGGCTTTTGACAGCGTCAATCTCGAGGTACGTTGGGGAAGATGCGAATGTCTATTCGCATCTACCTATCGCAATTTTATTTATATTTTTTAAAGTTGTTTTTTTCATGAATTTGGGCATTGCCTTGGGTTATGTTTGGTTGCACCCACGGAGCGAGCGAAGCGAGCGGAGGGCCACGCGTGAAGTGAAATATTAAAAGAAGGTCCGAAGGTCGAAAATTTGCGGTAGGTAGAGTAGACGCGAGTCGAATATATGGCACCTGGGGGGAGGGGGGCATATTTACAAAATTCTTTTGAATGGAATATGAGGAAAGTAATTATTAATTTATCATTAAAAGTTATACTTTAGCAGGTATTGAAAATTTCAAAATTCGTTTTTGAAGTAAATACTTATTTGGCTGCATGAGAGTGATTTTTCTTTTTGAGTATCGTTCGATACTTTTTCCGCACCCCGCTTTAATGCAACAATAACTGACTATATAGTAATTACAAGGTTTGTTGCATTTTTCTTGAAATCGTGAAACGAACTAAAACCAAAATATGCGCGTTTCGAAATTACTTATTAATTAATTAAATTTCTCCGAATTCGCAATCCGATACTGTCGGCCAAATAATTAACGTTTCTGCTCGTGTGCTTTCTTTTTGTTAACCCAAACTAACAGGAGATAATAATTGAGGAAATTGGTTAACTGGGTAAGGCATTCGGTTTGTAAATCGAAGAGATTAATAGTCGAGATATAGCTATTTACGTTGCTTCAACGCGAATTGTTAGATTGTTGCCTGTAGTAGCAATATTTACAGATATTATTATAAATTTAAGTGTTTTCGTAACAATTGATCTGTGACAATTTGGCTAAATAAAATCAAAAGACTTTAGATTAAGGTAACAAAACCAATGCAAAACTTGCCTCTTAAATTCAGGTATTGACCATTAGGACAACCATTTAATAATTGATAGCTGATTAACTAAAACCAAAAGAGTTTATATTGCTTTCATATATTGTAAGCAACGTCAGTACAGGTATTTAACGGTTGCAAAACTTCCATTTAATGATTAATTTAATCCCTAAGAGCAAGTGAAAACTAACGCGACATTTTCCTCTCAAATATTTCACGCACCAATCCAATACCACTTTTATTTACCTATTCATTGAACCACACCACTGTCAACAAGCATTTTACGCAATCTACATTCGGACAAAAAATTACATAAATTATATATTCACATATAGGTTTATGTAAAATATGTTACACTTATTATACTGCACTGTTTATCAATTTGGAAAAAATTGACACAGATACATTAATAAACGTGCTCTAGCACTTACATAATATTTGTTTGTTTTGTAATAAGTCGACAGATGAAAAATATAATATATATAGAAGAAATTATTATTATTATTTTTATTTAGTAGATATTTATGCTAAGCGAGACATATACTTGGCAATATCGGTTAATAGTTTTTTGAATTAATATTATTATCGGCGAATGGGAGTTTTGCAATTTCATTGACCTAAATATTTAACGAGCCTGATGTTCTTTCTTACCTATCACTTTCGAATAAGCAACTTAATCTAGTATTGATCCCAGATTTTGGAATGATATATTAATTAGTACGGTTTTCGATTAAATTATCAAGGAAACGTTAACGGTATCTTCGTAACTAACCCGAAATATTTCACAGACCGGCTATTCCTTTCGCAACCCTCTAAAGTCGGATAAAATATGGCCCACCTGCGCCATTTCCCAAATCGAAACCTTTTCGGCCAAGAAACTAATTAAAACATTTTTCATCGGACGCGTGCGGTCGCGTTATAAATTTTAATTTTAGAACTTAGAGTCGTTAAAGTGAAAAATTTTGATAATTCGACGATGATCTAAGTTATTCGCATCTGCATTTAAATGGAGAATTTATTTTTTGGCAATGCACTGAATGCAGAATTGTGAAAGGTACTATTAGTACCTATCCATGTTAGTATCAAAAATAGGTAGAGGTACCCAGTGTGTCAAAAATGTTTTCTATAAGCTAAGTTAGATAGATAGATAGATAGATAGATAGATAGATATGTGTTGTGAGAAGAGAGTCTATTAGTAGGACTCCACCTAGACGTAGGGCAAACTCGCTCCCAGATGAGGAGGAGATAATCAGGAGACATGTACCACAAACCGGCAAACCCACAAAAAAAAGGAAATGGGATAATGCATCTGAAGAAAACAAAACGGTAACCATGAATATGGGACAAGTTTTCACGAAGTACCTGAAAGAGATGATAGGAAGTATAGAAACCCTGGGAACCGTTGTATCAGCAACATATAAACCGAAGAGGGAGTTCTGTGAAGTTAGCAGTAAACTCTCTGCTATTGCGGAGGAAATGCAGTCTCAGAAATTCAAAGAATGGATCGACGCAATAATAATAGAAGAAGGTAACAACAGCATACCAGCCGAGTTGGCAGAAGAAAATGTTTATCTACGACAGGGCATCGCAACGCTGGAAGACAAACACCAGAAGGCAATAATGGCGCCAACCGATGAGAATGTAGCTGGCGATGGCTGCCAAAAAGCCCGAATCAAACAAACTAAGAGACAAAAAATAACATCCAACCGGAGCCGGAGCTGGGAAGGATTTCAAAACATTAGAGAGGAAGACTGGAATAGCGACTTATTTGAGCCACTGTCTGAGACAGATACAAATATTTGGGACCACCAGAAGCAGTCGTAGTACTCCCGTGCAATTCCAATATTGAGACAACTCACAAGAGTGTTTCTAGGGCAATAGAGAAATTTGGATCTAAAGAGATCTAAGGAAACAAATAAATAAACCAGGTGATTTAACAGTAATGCTGCACTCCGTAGGCTTCCCCACCACAGATGGAAAGTTCACTCACTCCAACAGGTATATAGTATATCCTATACTGAATGAATGTAAGACTAACGCCGAAGATAAAACCACGTTTGAATGTCTGGCAAAAATCAGCGAATGTGTTAAGACACAAAACATAGACAAAATTGCCATACCTGAAATCGATGACGTGAGGGGAGTCATGGTAACCAGGATGCTCCAATTTCTTTTCGTTAAAGCAAAAATCACGGTCTACAAACAAGAGGCGCGCGTAAAGGAAGGACGAGGTAAATTAAAAAACTTAATCGAAAACCGAGAAAATGTCGGGACAACGCAAAGACCTAAGGATGATGCGATACTGGTGAAGCTGCCTGGTAAAAGTTACGCCAAGACACTCAGAATCAATAAGGCAGCGGTAAACCCACGCGAGGTAGGAGTTGACATTAAAGAAGTAAAAAAGACTAGAGCTGACCAGGTCCTGCTCACAATAAAAAACGGTACAGACAAAGCGAACATCCTTAAAAACGTTCTTGAGGAAAAGATACCAGACCTAACGACATCTTCGCTCCAAAAAAAGAAGGTCTTACATATAAAAAACATGGACGAGCTCACGAATGAAGAGGATATTGTGACAAATATTACAGCCAAGCTGGGAATAACACATGATAGAGTGGATGTAAGGGCTCTCACACCAGCGTTTGGAAGCAAGCAAAATGCCACGTTGATATTAACAGACTCGGATGCTAACAAGCTAATACAAATGGGATCGATCAGAATAGGATGGTCGCTCTGCAGAATTTTAGACAGGGTTAAAGAATCTCGTTGTGCTAAGTGCTGGGACAGTGGACATGAAATAGCCCAGTGTAAGGGGACTGACAGAAGCCAGTTGTGCCTGAAGTGTGGCAAGGAGGGACATAAAGCGTTCCAATGCAAAAACGAACCTGCAATCAGGAAGGACATCGTACCGGGGGAATGGATACAGCGAACAGAAGAGGCAGAGTGATGGTGGAGTGGATGGCGACTAACGATCTGGTGGTCTTAAACCAGGAAGATAGACCGACCTTCCAAAGCCTAAACTACTGTTCTATCCTGGACTTGACCATTGCTACGGAGAAGTTTCAACCTCAAATCAGTCGCTGGGAGGTACTGGAAAGGGAAACATTACGTGACCATAATTACATTGTCTTCGAAGTTACGACCAACAGAGTACCTTTTTTCAGGACACCCAACACCAGCACCAGCGGCTGGCAAGTAAAAAAACTAGATAGGAACAAACTCAGTCAGATCCTGAACGAACTTGGTCCCCGACAAGACCTACAGAATACAAAAAGTCTCTCCGAGCAACTGACAGATATCTGTAACTTAATTATGCCTAGAAGAAAAGCTGATGCCAGGAGACAACCGGTGTACTGGTGGAATGAAGACATTGCCAGTATCCGCAGAGAGTGCCACAAGTCGAGAAGGGACTACACCAGAGCGGCAAGGCGTGAACCACCAGAATTGAGGGAAGCTCTATGGGAACTCTATAAAGAGTCGAAAAAGAAGCTCAAAGAATGGATCAAGGGTGCCAAGAAAAAATGTTGGAAAGAACTATGTGATAAAGTCGACTGTGATATATGGGGTGATGGATATAAAATTGTTATGAAGGGTATACTAGGATACCCCCCTAGGACAAACCTCTCCCTGGATGAGATGGAAGAAGTGGCAACCCATTTATTCCCCGAACACCATCCTGTGATATTTAACTGTGATAATAGATATAGATTTTTAAACTTTACAATAGAGGAATTAAGGATAGCTTGCAGCAGGCTGAAAACCAATAAAGCTCCAGGACCAGCAAGAATACCTCCGGAAATAATAAAGCTTGTGGCAGAAAATCAACCAGAATTAGTACTGGCCACATACAACGAACTGGCATCTAGGGCATACTTCCCAGAAAGCTGGAAAGTAGCAAAAATCCTTCTTCTTAAGAAGGACGATAAACCAGAGCAGAATCCCTCCTCGTTCAGACCAATATGCCGCTTGGACGTGGAAGGTAAACTATACGAGCAACTCTTGGTGGGAAGACTTAACAGCGAAGTGGTGGGCTATCCGAAAGACAATTCGGATTTACGCAAAAAAAGCAAACAGTTGACGCAATCAACCTTGTCCTAAGAATTGCGAGGGAAGCTTCACCAGCACATCGAAGGTTGTGTGCCGTTATCACCCTGGGTGTCAGGAACGCCTTTAATAGTGCATCATGGCAGATGATACTGGATGAATTACGACGAAGAAGAGTAGACGAAGCCCTTATTGGTATCGTCGCGTCCTACCTATCTAATAGACACATCCTCCTGGTAAATGGAGAGGGTGAAAGGAGTCTGACCATAAGCAGTGGAGTACCTCAGGGTTCCGTCCTGGGTCCTACTGTGGAACATCCTATATGATGACATACTACAGATGGAGATGCTGGAGAATGTCACTTTGGTGGGGTTTGCTGACGATGTAGCGATGGCAGTCACCGCAAAGTCCGAAGAGTTGCTGATGTCTAAAAGCAACACTGGCCTACAGAAAATTCTAAACTGTATGGAGGGCCGGCGCCTCCAACTGGCTCCTGAAAAAAAAACTGAAGCAGTGCTACTTACTCATAAGAGAAAGATTGGACCAGTGTCTTTTGAGATCCAGGGAGTAACCGTGAGACCGAAGACATCCTTGAAGTATTTGGGAGTGCACCTAGACACCAAAATGACTTTTTTCAGAGCACATCAGCTGTACAATCAAGAAAGCTGAAAAAACGGTTGCAGCATTGTCAAATCTTATGCCGAATATCGGCGGACCGAGAGCATCAAAGCGACGAATTCTGGCGTTGGTAGTGCAGTCGCAGCTACTTTATGGAGCACCCACATGGCACACTGCCACTAGAAATAAAACTCTTGTGGCCAAACTCGAACGGGTTCAACGAACAATGTCTATACGTGTTTGCAGCGCATATAGATCCATATCTACGATTGGGGTGGGAGTCATAGCTGGTATCCCACCGATCAAATTACTGATCGAAGAGAGAAGAGACGGGGGGAGCTACAGCAAGAACAAACCTCCTGCGTGAATGGAAGCTAATATGGGATAGTGCATTAACGGGTCGCTGGACACATAGACTCATACCGGATGTAGAAAGATGGGTCAACCGACCATATGGAGAGGTGGATTACTTCCTGACGCAGGCGCTATCTGGACATGGATGCTTCAGGAAGTACCTATTTGAACGAAGAAGATCAGAAACCAGAGATTGCCCGTATTGCCGTGACGAAGACGACGCGGAGCATACACTTTTTCAATGCCCGAGATGGGAAGGTCCCCGAGCAAGATTCCAGCGTAAGACAGGTTGGATCTTCGATGCAAGTAACCTGACCAGTTGCTTGCTACAAGGTGAGAAAGAATGGAAAGACGCGTACAGTGCCGTTAGGAATATAATAGAGACCAAAGAGAAAGAGGAGAGAGATGTTAGAGACTGATAAAACCATATATGCGCAGATTCCGTACCAGGAAGCCTATACTCATGCTACCTTAAGCAAGACAAATGTATAAAGACAGCCCCCTGCACCGAAGTAATGCGAAAGCGGTTCCAGTGCATGGGGAAAAGTAGGGGATGGGAGTTTAGTGGGTCGGCTATGCCGTAGTCCCACACTGTCAGTGCTAGAACAACAATGCTTTCGTCCTGCTCAGATATGAATTCTCCTAATCCAAAAAAAAGAAAAAAGATATGTGTTGTGTGAAGGAAGCGTCATCGCCTTTATATCACTGCGACCTGCATCCCTCCTTGTACTCAGAGTATTGTCTCCAACCGTGTCTTCTTGATCAGACTGCAAAGTCTCGACAGTGGCTCCATGGTATAGATTAACGCTTCTGGAATTGTTGACCCCGCAGTTTCGAAGCGCAACATCGAAAGTCCTTCACAGTGGCAGAGAATTACATTAGGAGCATCTTACTGTAGGAAGTCCTGCAGGGGAGGTGGGTGTGGAATATTTTTAGACCCAAAGATTAGCTATAGGACACTAGGTAATATTAAGTCATTGTCTGTTGAAAGAATTGATTTTTATATATGTGTTGTATGTATTTATAGACCTCCAAGTTCTGATCTTGTGATTTTTCTTGATACAATCGAGAGTATTGTTCATTCTATAGGGATACAGAAAAAACATAATTTTGACAGGTGATTTTAATGTTCATTTGGAACCAGAGATAGAGATGAGTTGGCCCTGTGTGAACTCAAACAGCTGCAGGAATTGACCTCATAGGCTTGACCAGCATGCTGTAACGAAAGAACATTGCTCCAGTTGAGTGAGCTCAGTTCATTTCTAAATTGGCACATTTTAGCTTCGGAGAATATTCGTTTTTGGAGAGATATAGGCTCATTTCTCGATAGATCCCCAGTGGGGCAAACCTCAATTAACTGAGCCTCATGGTCTGATATCGCAGTTTGAATGATTGTAGCTTTAAACACTGTATCAATATTCACAAATATATTATCCAAGAGAGTCTGGGAAAAAGGTGTTACTCCAGTAGGACCAAATATGATTTATTTTAAATTGAAACTATTCAGAAGATCCAAAAACAATTTAGTATTGATTGTATTCTTCAAGAGATCAATATTAAAATCTCCACACAGAAATATTTGGTGTCTATAATATTTGTTCTGAACAAAACGCATCTGCTAAGACATCTAAGAATTGTTTTAAGTTACCTTGGAGAGGTCTATATATACAAAGAACAAGAATCCTTTGGGACATTCAACAAGGCCTTCGACGCTCAGGTCTACAATGTCCTTAACTTCATTATAGCGGTCTTCAACTTCCTTCTTAACAAGGATACAGGAACCCCCATGTTTTGTCAAGCTTCTGGCGAAGGCCGATATTACTCCATATCCATCAACCTTCAAAGTCCCCATTTCCGCGTGGGTATACCAGTGCTCAGTGGCACAAATGATGGTTGGATATTTCAAGGTCTCCTGAATTATTACTTCCAATTCATTTATCTTGTTTTTAAGGCATTGGAAAGGTCTAGGTTGTGCTCATTCGATGTTCCCGATGCATGGGAGGTCGTCTTAGGTGCAACAAATGGTTTATCGTTATTCCCGGGCCCCAGATGTCTGCTGACATAACTCTTGATTTGATGTTGGTGTGCACTTCAATTTTAAAACAACTTTTAAATTTGCTTTTCCGCGTCACCATTTTCTCACACTTACACGAGGTTTGAACTTTTGTCTTTATATAGTTTGTCAGTTCTTCAGCACTCGCTTCTGGATCAAGTCCAGATAAGAACAAGCAGGAAATTTTTGTGCTCCTTTAGACCAAAGTCTGGACAATTCCCCATCACTGGTGCAGGCCTTGGTCTTTTCGAAAATCTACTTTGATTTTGCCATCCCTCCTCATCAGATATGGAGTCTTTTTTTCCTTGGTTTGCTTGTTTTGCGTGTTCCTTATTTTGATTTTGATTCTCAGTTCTCGTCATTTTTCTGCTATCATCTGTCCGAGTCAGAGATTGCATGTTTGGTCGCCATGTCGTGACTTCTTCAAGTTGAGTTTCCATGTGTTCGGATTTCTTTTCAAAAACTGCCTCAGAATCCTCGCCGCTTCCATCTGTTAGCACCAACGCCAAGCACTCGTTGCCACCTTGTTGTTTTATTGTGTGACCGACTTTTATTTGTAGTCTCCCTTATGTTTCCGGAAGGCGGATCTTTAGACACTTCCGATTGTAATTTCCAGTTTAAGATTCCTAAATAGACAATTTTATCTTCTAGGAGCCGTTTGTTCTCTTCTAAGAGGATGTTTTTGCTCTTTACTTCTTCTACCAGCTCTACACAGAAGTCTAATTTGTCCACTTTCTTCTTGTTGAGGTTATGCCATGCTCGCGACACAAAAGACGCGTTTTATCTATGATCTTCACTTTTTCCCTCCAGTCTCTTAGCGCACAGGATTTGTGGAACTCTTTCCCACATTCCACGCACACCATACCACTAAAAGGTTTTGTTTTACAGCAAGTAAGATTAATCTTTTCATCGGCGACTTTATCGACGTCCGATTCGACCGGCGCCATTTTGACTTCCGATTATAACTTAACAAGCCTGCTGTTAATTTTGCCGAAAGTTTGCTAATGAAATCTTTGACATGTATATGTCCCGGTAGATTAAACCACCACTCCTGGGAGGCTTCTTCTATCCCTTTTTGAATGGATGTCTTGGCTATGCGCCTCGCTACTCCGAAAAATGGTTCTGGTCCTGTTAGTGGCTGGGACGAGCCTTCTCGGGCTAATTCGTCTGCCATCTCGTTGCCTCCATGTCCTGGCACCCACGTCAAGGTCACTTTTCTATTAAGCCTTCCCATTTCGTTCAACAGATTTATACAGTCCAATACTAACTGTGATGTTACTATATTGTAAAATTGCTGCTTGGCTATCGGATCATATAACTACTGCCTTGTTGCTCACCTTCCTCTTGATCATTTCCTCTATACAGAAGATGATAGCTGCAATTTCCGCCTGAAATACTGTGGCGAGTGTGCCCATAGGTATCAAGATTTTGGATTCTGTCCTTGGTTCGTAGATTCCGGCTCCTATTCCTTGGTCGGTTTTCGAGCCGTCTGTATACCAGACTATGTCTGCCCTTATGGGTGAGCCTTTTATCCATAGGTCTCTTGGTGGTATTTGTGTTGAAAGTGTCTTTTCAAAGCTATACTGCCGAGTGGAGCGGTCTGAGGGCAAGCCTAGGATTTTATATTGCTTAATCTCGCAGTATAGTTTATTGTTTTCGGTGCCGTGTCCTCTTATTAGTGGTGTTTGGCCATGTGTTAACCTGTAACAGGCCGATTTGGCTTCGCCTTGTATGAGAACACGGAGTGGTGGTAGATTTAATAATACCTCCATCGCTGCTGTTGGCGTTGTCCTCATGGCTTCGGTAACACAGAGGCAAGCTAGTCTCTGTACCCCATTTAGCCTTCTCATCGCCTCTACCTGTCTGCTTTTCGTCCACCAGGCGATTGCTCCATATGTTATCATGGGTTTAACCACCCTTGTGTATAACCATAGAATTTCGGGTTCAATCTCCACTTTTTTCCACACATTCTTCTACATATACCTAGAGCATTGTGGCTTTTAGCGCCACTTTTTGGATGTGCGTGTTCCCTGTAAGTTTTTGGTCAAAGATGACTCCCAGGTATTTGGCCTCTTTGGAGAAGGGCCTTCTCCAGCTAGCCTCGTTTGCTTTAGCCCTGTTCAATCTCTCCTTTTGGTGAATGTCACCACTGTTGTTCTATGTGGATTAACTGACATGTGTTCTCTGCACCAGGAGTCTACAAAGTTAAGGGCTCTTTGGCTTCTTTCCGATAGGGTGCCCGTGAACTTTCTTCGCATCACAATCGGCAAGTCATCTGCGTAACCCAGGCAGTGAAAGCCTTCCGCCCGAATATTTTGGATTAGACTATCCACTAGATTGGCCCACAGTAGTGGGGATAATACTCCTCCTTGTGGACATCCTCTCCCGGTGTTGCCTAGTCATAGATGGATACGATAATCCTATTTTTAAGGCTGGCCTCGATCCATTGACGGATGGTTCCTGGGACTTGTCTTCCTCCAAGGGCTCTTCCAATGCAATCTGGTGACGCGTGGTTGAAGGCGCCTTCTATGTCGAGAAAAGTGGCTAGTGCTATTTCTTTCTTCCTCTATGGATTTCGATAGCAGCCTACTCAAATCGTCTAGGGCTAAGTCAGTAGATTTTCCTGCTTGGTATGTATATTGACAGTTGTTTAGCGGGTTGGCCTTTAGAGCACGTACCTATCGATTAACCTTTCAGGGGTTTTCAGCATAAACGTCGATAGGCTGATGGGTCTGAATGGCTTTGGTGTCTGGTCCGGTATCCTGCCTACCTTTGGCAGGTATATAACCTTCACCTGTTGCCATTTTGTAGGTATGAATCCCCAAGCTATACAGCCTCTGAAGATCTTACAGAAAAATGGGACCAAACTATCCTGTCCTCTCTGTAGAAGTACTGGGTATATCTCATCTAACCCCGGCAATGTGTACGGTTGAAATTGACTTACTGCCTATCTGACCTTAGACGGCGTTATGATGTCCGCAGCTAGCCTCCAATATTGCTTCGTTGGCCTTCTTTTAGGAGGCTCTTCGAGTACTGTGGTTTCCGCCATCTGAATTGACGCTGGAAAGTAAGCTTTAATGAGAAGCTGCAGACTTTCCTCGCATGTTTTGAATGAATAACACACCTAAAGTGGAACTGGGCAGGCTACGTCGTAAGAATGACAGGTGGACTAAGAAGATACTGGAGTGGCGACCTGGGGATGATGCACACAGAAGCCGGGGTAGACCGCCGACTCGATGGACAGATGATATCAGGAGGATATCTACAAATTGGATACAAGATTCCCAAGACCAAGCAAGATGGATTAGGTTAAGAGAGACCTATATCGGTGGACGACACAAGGCTGATTGATGATGATGATGATTACGTTTTAGAATAAGTACATTGAACTTTTGAATTATGATGTTAATACAATTGATATTCCAT
>MU185392.1:95037-114618 GCA_016904865.1 Pissodes strobi
TCGCTATCTCAAACTAAGCAAAACCAGCCCAGACTAACCAAAACTAACCTATACTAACACAAACTAACCTAAACTAACCCTAATTAACCAAAGTAGAGACAAGCGTGCTACGCGCGCTTGTCTTCCGTATTCCAGATGAATCAAAAATAATCGAAACTAACTTTAATTAGCCAAACAAGCGCATTGAGACGAGCGCGCTACGCTCTTGACCAACCCCGCCCATTACAAAATCAAAATTAACCCAAAGTAACAAAACAAACGCACTACGCGTGATACTCTCTTAAACTAATCCAAATGACCTTTTAAATTTGTATCTATTTCAATAAACTAAATAAATTAGTTTATATGATTTATTACTAAAAGTGACCCACTTCTAGCGTAACATCTAATTCTAGTAAATCATATATTGTTATTTTATTAAACAAAGCCATTAAGAATCATTATTTATAAGAAGTTTCGTCCCACAGTACTTTTGAAACATATGCAACACGAGGCTGTTATATTTTAGAACCGAATAGAAATTACACTTGGCAACATCTACCCGTACAACAGCTAGCTGAGCTGTGCTAAGCCAAGGCCACCTATACTACAATAGGGGGCCTTGGCTAAGCCAACAGTCATGGTTTAAGAAATAGTCATGTTGACGTTTATCTCATAAATATTATATTATCGTTTTAAAGTGCAAAAAACAGTTTTATTTGCAATTTTTTAGAAAATAAGCTTTATATTATGTTATTATTAACCTTCTGCGACCATACCTCAGGACAAAGTGTACTGGAATTGTGTTTATTAGGAAAAAATGTATGTTAAATTTTAATTTTTATTTTCAATTTATTTTGCAAAAATGTGCTTCATCCGCAAATTTTTTTGCGTTAATGTGTAATCTTTCCATAGAACCCAAAAAAAGCTTCAAAATCGACGGTGCTTATATGACACCAGAACCATAATTTGTGTTTGTGTTGATAGTGTAAATTGTCTATACTCAAAAGATTAATTTTCATTTATTCATAGTTTTAATATTTCGAACGAATTACTTGGCCATTATTTGTATTATAAATTTTTTTTTTCATATTTATTTTTTAGTTTTTAAATTTTATTGTCTTCATTTTGTACATTTTTTGATTTATATAGGCTATTTTCATTGGTTTTTAATGCGTTTTTTCAATTTTTAATATGTTTTCTGATCATTTTGTATATGGCTTTGCGATTATAAAATTTAAGTTCGCAATTGGCGATTATTCAGTTTTGTATATTTTTGATTTATATTGGTTACTTTCATAGGTTTTTAATGTGTTTTTTCAATTTTTGATATGTTTTCTGTTCATTTTATGTATGGTTTTGCCATTATAAAAATTAATTTCTTATTTGTTCGGATAATTTTATAGCTTTTATCTTCATTTTAAATTTGTTCAATATTATAAAATTTAATTTCATCTTTTCTTCAGAGCATTAATCTTTACATTTCTTCATAGCCATTTTAAGTTTTTAATATTTCGTGCTCTTTGATAAATTTTTTTGATATCTTGATTTTTTGTTCAATATTTCTTTAAACCATTTTTTAGTTATTAATGTTTCCTGTCATCAACTTATGCTTTTTAACCTTATAAGGTATATTTTTAAATTTGTTCAGCGCGTTTTTTAGGGTTTAGTGTATTTTGTGTTCAGATTGCAATTTTTCAATAATTATAAGATTATTTCTTATTTCTTAACAGATTTTTTTTTAGAATTATTTAGTGGTTATTTGATATTTATTGTACAATTTATTCTCACGTATTTGTATTTAGTTTGTAAATTTTTGATTCATCAGAGCTTTTCAATGCGTTTATGAAATATCTAATATGCATTCTGTTCATTATTATGTTTTTTGGTATTATAGAGATCAATTCCACATTTGTTCAGAGCATTTTATAGCTTTTATGCTTTTATTTTCATTTTGATTTTTTTTCAGAGCATTTATTTTTAAAATTCTTCATAATCTTTTTAAGTTTTTAATGTGTCGTGTGAATCTTTTTGATATTTTGAATTTATTTTCAATACTTCTTCAAGTGTAGTGTTTAATGTTTTCTGTAATCAACTTGTGTGTTTTTTATTCATATAGTTTTAATTCTTTTTTGACCCCATTTTGTAATTTGTCTATAATTACATGATTTATTTTCATTTGTTCAGACTTGCTTTTATCGTTACGTAGTGATTATTTGTTATTATTCAATTAATGTTTTGGTCGTATTCAGTTTGTAATTTTTTTGATTTATATTTTCATTTTTCAATGGTTTTTATAAGCTTTTATGTTTTCTATTCATTTTGCATATGTTTTTTGACATTATAAAAATCAATTTCATATTTTTCCACATCATTTTATAGTTTTTATGTTTTAATCTTCATTTTGAATTTTTTAGTGTTATAAAATGTATTTTTATTTTTTAGATTAGAATTTATCCATTTTTTTTAATATTTCGTATTTATTTTGGGATTTTTTGGTGTTTTAAATTTGCTTTCAATATTTCTTTGAAGCATTCTTTACTTTTTAATGTTTCCTGTAATCAATTTGTGTTTTTTTTATTCTTATGTTTACTTTTAAGGTTGTATTCATGTTGTAATTTGTCTTTAATTATAGGATTCATTACATTTCTTCGGAGATTTTTGTGTTGCAAAGTTTGTTGTATTCTGTTTGTAAATGTTTTCATTTATATAGTGTATTTCTATATTTTTAATGTGTTTTTGTGTATAATTTTTGATATTATAAAAATTTATTTCACATTTTTGTCCAGATCATTTTTTATATTATTATCTTCATTTTGAGTTTATTTAATATTATAACATTTATTTTAATTTTTTCTTTAGAGCCTTTATCTTTACATTGCTTCATAACCATTTTAATTTTTTAATGTTTCGTATTTATTTTATGATTGTTTTGATAGTTCATCAAAGCATTTTTTAGGTTTAATATTTTCTGTAATAAGGTTTATTTTTACATCTGTTCACCATATTGTTGTTTGTCTATATAATTTCAAGATTTTTTATTTTGGAAGTTTGTTTGTAATTATTTAGAAACTATTTGTAATTATATCATTTATCTTTACATTATCTTTTTTGGTTGTGAATTTTATTGTCTTCCATCTGTTATGTTTTATCTTCATTTGTTTAATATTATAAAATTTACTACCATTATTTAGCTTTTTGTGTTTATTTTTAATTCTTGCCATATCATAAGATTATTTTCACATTTATTCAAAGAATTTGAATATTTCTTTTAAGATTATTTTATGATTTTTGATATTATGGGTTTTATTTTCACGATTATTGTTCAGAGCATTTTCTCCTTCTTAATGTTTTTATTTTGACACACACAACAGAAGCGATCGCATTCTCAACTGCGTTAATCTCTAAATTCTATTCGTATTTAAGGCGTTTCGCATATCAGGAACACAGCAACGTGTTGCGTGATAATTTTGAATGCATGTAGTTGGTGCTTATTATATTAACAGAAATAAACAAGAAAACAACAAATAATATTAAAACAAAAAATTTGGTTAGTATTAATGCGATAAACATCGTTGCATTCGTTGCCAACAAGCCAATTATAAATTATAGTGGAAAACGTATTCATAACATACAAATGAACGAGAATGAATTTGTAATATAGACCACCACCAACAGGGGTGTATCAACTGCCAATGATCTATGGCCTGTCAACGCGAACTCTGTTCTATGCGGTCTCGCTACACTGATTCTTCGCCACCCCCCGTACAATGTGTCGTCATCTATCTATTATACCACACTTGTTACTTGTCTATTATACGCACAAATAATAATGTGTAATGCTACTCCAGGGTATTATTGTCTTGTTGGGAAATGGCGCGTGTTATTACATGGCTATTAATCGAAAATTTTGTACCGACACATCAAAAATCGCCTTGGCCAAAGATGTTCATGAAATAGAAAACGGCTGTCTTAGGTTATATCAAAGTATATGTAAACTAGTAGCTCCACTCCCCCAAATATTTTGTGCCAGCCGCCGAAAATCCGCAGATTGTTGGCAGCATGTGGAGCGTTTTAGTTTAATCAGTCGTTCGTATGTAGGCAGAGTGTTCAGACAGAGTCGGATTTGTGAAAATCCTTAATTTTATTTCTACTTTAATATTTTATTCGGACTTCGGTGGAAATATATACGAAGCAATGAAAAATACAAAGGCAAATAGGAAAAATCTATAGTCGGATTAGTGAATAGATATGTTAATAAAATTAGGTGAAGGAGGCGACAAGACCGGAAGAATCGTCTAGGTGTCAGATTTTTTTTTTATAAGTACATATTATATAACGATAATGGAATGCTTTGTAAATATTAAATATATTTTGGCACTGTGAAACTAACCCAAAGTTGATTCGACGACAAACTCAAACTAACCAAATCTATTAAAATTGATTATAAGGTATCGGAACCGGTTCAAATAACTAAAATAAGTTGAGACTAAATGAAACTAGACGAAAGTTGTTTGGATGACTAACCCAAATTAACCAAATCCATTAAAATTGATTATAACGTATCAGAACCGATTCAAATGATTAAAATAAGTTGAGACAAAGTGAAACTAATCAAAAGTTGAATCGACGATTAACCCAAACTAACCAAATCTATTGAAATTGATTATAACGTATCGGAACCGCTTTAAATGACTAAAATAAGTTGAGAATAAGTGAAAGTAAGCGAAAGTTGAATCGACGACTAACCCAAACTAACCACATCTATTAGAATTGATAATGACGTCGGTATTGTAACCGTTTCAAATGGCTAAAATAAGTTGAGAATAAGTGAAACTAACCGAAAGTTAATTGAACACTAACCCAAACTAACCAATTCTATTAAAATTGATTATAACGTACCGGAACTGCTTCAAATAGCTAAAATAAGTTGAGAATAAGTGAAGCTAACCGAAAGTTGATTGGACTACTAACCCAAACTAACCAAATCTATTAATATTGAATATAACGTAACGGAACCGGTTCAAATGATTAAAATAAGTTGAGACTATGTGAAACTAACCGAAAGTTCAATCGACGACTAACCCAAACTAACCAGATGTAACAAAATCATTATAACATATCAGAACCGCTTTATATGACTAGCATAAGTTGAGAATAACTGACACCAACCGACAGTTGAATCGACGACTAACCCCCAAATCTATTAAAATTGATTATAATGTATCGAAATCGATTCAGATGACTAAAATAAGTTGAAACTAAGTGAAACTAACCGAACGTTGATTGGACGACTAACCCAAACTAACCAAATCTATTAAAATTGATTATAACATCTCGGAACCGGTTCAAATGATTAAAATTAGTTGAGACTAAGTGAAACAAACCGAAAGTTGAATAGACGACTAACTTAAACTAGCCAAATCTATTAAAATTGGTTATAACGTATCGGAACTGGTTCAAATGAATAAAATAAGTTAAGACTAAGTGAAACTAACCGAGAGTTGAATCGACGACTAATCCAAAGTAATCAAATCTATTAAAATTGATTATAACGTATCGGAACAGGTTCAAATGATTCAAATAAGTTGAAACTAAGTGAGGCTAGTCGAGAGTTGCTTGTAGTCGCCCCCAAACTAACCGAAACTAACCAAATCTATTGAAATTCATTATAACGTATCGGAACCGCTTTAAGTGACTAAAATAAGTTGAGAATAAGTGAAACTAACCAAAAGATGAATCAACGACTAACCCAAACGAACCAAACCTATTAAAATAGATTATAACGTATCGGAACTGGTTCAAATGACTAAAATAAGTTGAAACTAAGTAAAGCTAGTCGAACGTTGATTGTAGTCGTCCCCAAACTAACCAAATTTATTGAAATTGATTATAACGTATCGGAACCGATTCAAATGACTAAAATAAATTGAAACTATGTGAAGCTAATCGAAAGTTGATTGGACGACTAGCCCAAACTAACCAAATCTATTAGGATTTATTATAACGTATCGGAACCGCTTTAAATAGACAATTTAGACAATTTTAGACAATTTTTAGACAATTTATTCATGTTCATAAATTACAAGGTAATTTTTACATAAGTCAAAAATAAGTATATAAATTCTTAAAGCTAGGTAAAAACAAGAGACAGTACTTAAATGTATCACAGCAAAATGGACAGATATTACAAAACATAATGGGCGGTCAAAATGTTAAAAAGATGTAGGACAGACATATGTATGTTAAAATAGAGTTTAAAATTGAATTAAGAATAACTGACACTAACATATTAAAATTAGACATTTAAAAACGACTCTGGACCACACTCAAAGAATTCTTGTTCTGAATAAAATGCGTTCCTCAGCAGAATTCTCTCAACCGTGCATTTAAAGAAATTAAGTGGGAGCTCTCTAGCAATTACCGGTAGTTTATTAAAGAATTTCACCGCAATAAACTCTGGCCTTGACTGCGATTTTGAGAGACGGCAGCGGGCAACCCTTAAGTCACTCCCATGGCGAGGGGGTAATCGTGGATATCATGGTGGCTTTCAAAGAGTTCTATATTACTCCTGACATACATGAGGCACTCATAGATATAAGCAGATGGAAGAGTCAAAATCTGGAACTCGCGAAATGCCCGCCTACAGTCCTCTCTGTAACCCAACCCAGCAACGATTCTTATGGCCCTCCTCTGCAAAGCAAACACCCTAGTTGCAGAGGCAGCCCTATCCCAAGCCAATAGGCTGTAGCAGATGGTGGAATGGAACAGCGCATGATAAGATGTCAGAAGGGTATCCAGAGAAACACATCCTGCCAAGCTTCTCAACAAAAACACAGTGCTTCGGAGTCTCTTGCAAACGAACTCAACATGAACATCCCAGCCAAGTTTTGGGTCCAGATGGACTCCCAGAAACTTGACGCTGTCCTCAGCATTCATGCCCTCGCAGTTTCTTAGGGAAAACAGCATTTTTTGGGTCTTATCTATGTTGAGTGATAACTTGTTTGTATCAAACCACAGCCTGGCTTCCGACTGTGCCATGCCTGCCAACTCCTCCGCTACAACCTGGCTCCGGCTGCGGCTCGCGGTATATGTATCATCCGCATATTGGCAAAATTTAGCTATGGAATTACACATGGCAAATCATTCACATACACCAGGAAAAGAAACGGACCCAGGATGGAGCCCTGAGGAACATCAAGATTCAAAACCCTTTCTCCAGACAGTCTACTACCCACTCTAACCATTTGGGGTCGTTTCTCCAGGTATGATCTAAGCAAGGCAATGCTAGCTTCTGAGGATTTGTAGTATGCAAGCTTTTTAAGTAGGATTTCATGTGAGACACAGTCAAAAGCCTTACTGAGGTCAAAGAATTGTGCTATACTGTAGTTCCCATCCTCAAAATCATCCAGGATGGTACAGATGAGGTCCAGAACTGCCATGGCTGTGCCTCTACCAGAGCGAAAACCAAACTGACAATTTGAGAAAAGTGCGTTAGTCTCAAAAAAGAATGAAATTTGATCCACCATGCACTTCTCCATCACCTTAGACAAAATTGGAAGTAGGGAAATAGGGCGGTAGTTGGCTACTTCAGTTTTCTCCCCCTTTTTAAAGATTGGACTGATTATTGCCCTCTTAAGCACTGCTGGGAAAATACCTGACGAGAAACACTGGTTTATGAGGTTGGTGAGTGGCTCAGCTATTAGGCCCTTAATATGTTTGACAACTTTAACAGAGAAACCAAAAATATCAGTGCTGTTTTTGTTTTTTAGGTTTTGAATTATTTTTAATATTTGCTGTTCAGTAACTTACTGGAAAGAAAAGCTCACATACGGAACAGGCCCATTCAGGTATCCCAGGGGATCTCGGTTTGGGAAATACCATCAACTATATTTGTAGCAATAGTACTAAAATATTCATTGAATTGTTCAGGTGGGATGTCGTCCGGTTCCTGTCTGCTGTTTCCCGAAAGCCCTCTTTGACTATTTATGATAGACCACATACTCTTCACCGGTTTCTTTGAGGTCGCAATAAGGTTATCATTTGCATCTTTTTTTGCCTGTTTTAAAGCTTGGTTATATATTTTTTTAAATTTTTAAGCTCCTCCTTATTTCTTGGAGTCTGATGCTTGTTATAAAAATCCTGCAAAAAGCGTAGTCTTTCTCTCATCTGACGCAATGTGTCTGTAAACCATAAAACTTTATGAGGATCATCCGTTCTTACTTTGTATGTCCTTTCAGGGAATGACTCTAGGAATGCAGATTTGAGGTTCTGAATAAACAGAGAAAATTTGTTCTCAATTGAGAGATCAATATTGTCAACAAACTAACTAAAATAATTTGAGAATAAGTGAAACTAACCGAAAGATGAATCAACAACTAACCCAAGCTAACCAAACCTATTAAAATTGATTATAACGTATCCGAACCGGTTCAAATGACTAAAATAAGTTGAAACTACGTGAAGTTTATCGCAAGTTGATTCGATGACTAATCCAAAGTAACCAAATCTATTAAAATTGTTTATAACGTATCGGAACCGGTTCAAATATCTAAAATAAGTTAAGGCTAAAAGAAACTAACCGAAAGTTGATTTGGTGACTGACCCAACTAATAACATCTATTAAAAGTGATTATAACGTCTTAGAACCGGTTCAAATGATTGAAATGTGTTGAGACTAAGTGAAACTAACCGAAAGTTGAATCGACGATTAACCCGAACTAACCAACCTAATCCGGTTAGTCGTTCAATCAACTTTTGGTTAGTTTCACTTTGTTTCAACCTATTTTAGTCATTAGAACCGGTTCAGATACTTTATAATCAATTTTAGTAGATTTGGTTACTTTGGTCTAGTCGTCGATTCAACTTTCGGATAGTTTCACTTTTTCTCAACTTATTTCAATCATTTAAAGCGGTTCCAATATGTTATAATCAATATTAATAGATTTGGTTAGTTTGGGTTAGTCGTCGATCCAACTTTCGGTTAGTTTCACTTATTCTCATGTTATTTTAATCATTTAATGCGGTTCCGATACATTATAATCAATTTTAATAGATTTGGTTAGTTTAGGTTAGTCCTGGATTCAACTTTCGGTTTGTGTCACTTACTCTTAATTATTTCAATCAGTTGAACCGATTCCGATGCGTTATAATCAATTTTAATAGATTTGGTTAGTTTGGGTTTGTTGTCGATTCAAATTTCGGTTAGTTTCACTTAGTCTCAACTTATTTTAGTCATTTGAACCGGTTACCATACGTTATAATAAATTTTAATAGATTTGGTTAGTTCTAGTTAATCGTCGAATCAAGTTTCGGTTAGTTTCACTTAGTTTTAACTTATACCTTAGTCATTTGAACCGGTTCCAACACGTTATAATCAGTTTTAATAGATTTGGTTAGTTTGGGCTAGTGATCGAACCAACTTTCCGTTAGTTCACTTATTCTTAACTTATTTTAGTCATTTAAAGCGGTTCCGATACATTATAATCAATTTTAATAGATTTTTTTTAGTTTAAGTTAGTTTTCCAATAAACTTTCGGTTAGTATCACTTAGTCTTAAATTCTTTTAGTCATCCGATACGTTATAATCAATTTTGATAGATTTGGTTAGTTTGGGTTAGTAGTTCAATCAACTCTCGGTTAGCTACACTTATTCTCAACTTATTTTAGTCATTTCAAGCTTTTCAGAATACATTAAAATTAATTTTAACAGATTTGGTTAGTTTGGGTTATTCGTCAACAACTTTCGGTTAGTTTCATTTAGTCTCAACTTATTTTAATTATTTGAATCTGTTCCGATACGTTATAATCAATTTTAATAGATTTGGTTAGTTTGGGTTAGTCCTCCAATCAACTTTCGGTTAGTTTCAGTTAGTATCAACTTATTTTAGTAATTTGAACTCGTTACGATACGTTATAATCAATTTTAATAGATTTTGTTAGCTTTGGTTAGTCGTCCAATCAACGATACAAAAATGCCGTAACGCGAGACGAAAACATAAACCATGTCATAACGTGGCCTTGAAAATCACTTTCATGAAACCAAAGAAGTGTAGTAAAAATGAGATTCCGAAGTATTATATTATTATATATTTTTAAATATATTTTAGGTAATCCACTATTATTGCTATCTTTGAAGCAGTCAAAGCTACAAAGTTGATTAAATTAGAAAGTTGATTTCAAGATCGATTTGCAGTGTTGTTAAATTCTTGTTAGATTCTGAGATAGCAACAGTGGTATCACCTAAAAATGACAAACGTATAGCAAATTTTTTTTCAATTTCCTTCTATGAAAATATTTTTACAACTTTGCTCAGTTTCACTTAATTTTTCACCCGACCGGCATTCAGTAGGTCTTTCGGTACGAGTCCATACAATCTCCTGAATACATCTCTGACTAGATAAAGCCACGCGAATCAATCGAACACTTACGCAGCGCATCGGTCATCTCCAGTTGTCACTTGATATAAAAGAATGTGGCTGAATTACATCAAAGGATTTACCGCTGAGTGAACTTACTAGTTTACATATACTTTGGTTATATCATCCGTCTGCCAAAGTTTGTCTAAAGGCGCCAAGAGCCCTAGAGCAGCAGCTCGAGAACCTGGTGTGTACGCGCCTTTAGGCAAACTTTGACAGAAGGATGAGATGTTACAATAACCTAAGACAGCCGTTTTCTATTTCATGACCACCTTTGTGCAAGGCGATTTTTGCTATCTCGGTAGAAGATTCTTTGGCCTAGATATCTAACGTTTCAAATCCGGTTTAAACCAAGAATTTATAAATCTTTGGTTTAAACCAAAGGTGTTTGCAGATTATTTTTCAATTTTCTTATTAAAAAAAGGATCTAAACCAAAAAGTGCGACTTACTTAATGCTGCCGTCTGGCTAAATAATCATGACTTTTATTAATTAATATTAAATAACTCTTTACAACATAAGTATAGTTTTTGGCACTATTTAACCATTATCCGGCCAATAAATTATTTATACAACCTCAGTCCTATCTATTCTCTAATGGCTCGAAAAGCAACAGATGTGTTGCTTTCATCGCAACCAATGACGCGGAAAATACGTATATAATTCAGTGGCCTTTATGTTGTGGTGTTGTTACACCATTGTCACGGTAAGGGCCGGTATTTTCATCACCGGTTAGCAGTCTGTTAAACTTTATTAATTAAAATTAACGTCTCGTCACTCCAGAATAACTTTATAATCGTTAACCGGCAGTCAATCACGAAAATATATTCGATGCATCGATGTATGTTACTCGATATATCGGTTTTCTAACATTTTTGTTGTAAATCAAATCACATATAATGTAATCTAATAATCTATACAATGAAAGCGGAAAGTGGCAAACAATCGACAACACTGTGTGTGGACATAGCAGAAAAAACAAAACTTGGTCACCTGTGTCCGTGACAGTCTGTTTTTTGTTTCTCTCTCTTATGTGCAGCAAATGACAAGGACAAAGTAGAATTTTTATGTTAATTTATTGGAAGAATCATGTTCCGATATTGTCAACCCAATCAAAACCCTAATACATGTCAAGCATCGATGTTATATTTCAATATATCGATCATGAGCATCCCTATTCTAATACTTTTCTCACGTCAAAAGACAAAACAGTTTGACGTAAATAAAACAAATTGAGATTAGGATGACACTCCATTACATAATGTATGAGTATATATCCTGTATTAACATTTCGAGGTTGCCATATGTACTTAAGTTTAATCAAATTTGCCTATTTCCGGTTAGCGTTATTCGATTGTTAGATACTTCTCAATTTAACCGTCTGTGGATAAACCGGGCTTCAGTGAAGACATTTGATTATTTTTCTAAGCATTTCGTAACAAAATTTAGTAGAAAAGCTGGTCGTGGTTCCCAAAATATGACCGTACACGATAAGAATCTTTGAAAATAGATATATTATATTCCTATCACGTGTCAACAGGCATGCAGCTGCAAATCTTCACGTAATTGCCCTCAGTCGTTTCTCCAGTTGAAACCAAAAAATTGCCGGTCTATTAAAAAACTATTTCGGACAGTCGCGTGCGTTAAATTTCTTTCGGTATTATCTCATGCCATTCGGACACACACACACACAGAAATCGTAATTATACTTAACAACCTGAAGCGAGGCAGGTTCACATTTCCACGTTTGAAATAATGGCTCAAATTTTAAATTTTTACTAATGACGGGAGGTATCATCGGGAAGAAACTCTCTACGAATTTAACCAAATAGCATGAAACGGCTAAAAATATTCAATTACATTTTGTACGCACCAGAACTAAACTAGTCTATCTTACTCTAGCTCTAGCTATGCCTATTAATACCGACAACGTATTCCTTTTATCCCACCAAGCCACGCCTACTACTATCCTACCTGCAAAGTCTGTTATTGTAGTGGTTGCCAGGAAACGAGTAGGCGAAGGCGTGGCTTGGTGCCATGGAGGGGATGCTTTGTAGGTATAAATAGGAATAGTTCGATTAAGCTAGGTCACTGTCAATAATATTCTGATGAGGCTCACGTGGTTTTGCATGGTGCTTAAGAAAAGCACCAAGAATTCTTAAACCTAAACTAAAACGAAGACTGGAAGAAAGCGCATCAATGTTAAACATGGAAAGCCTGTGGAAATACTAGATTTCAATTAAAATGAAAATGGAAAAACACTGATTTTAATATTGATGAAACCGATCCGCTTCTTATACGAGCGAAGATTATGCTACAGAGCTCTTTGATGAAGAAAAGTCCAATAGAGAAAAATCTGGAAGTCATGAAAATTGATTCACGCCTTAAATATTATGTTGCCAACGATGTGGAGATATATGACCAAGTTCCTGAAAGCGTCCTTAATTTAGTGACATTTCTAAGAAAAAAGATGCATAACAAAGACACATATTTTGCCTTCAGGATTGATGAAGATGGAGATATTTTAGGGATGTCCAATCCAGTGCAGTGCCGGTATATGCATTAAGCGTAGTAAGCGGCTGAGAGGCCCGGACTCCTGGACATCCAGTGAATCACTTATTACCAAAACCAGCCCTGGTCCATTGCCTTTATTTTTATATCTTACAAATATATGTTTTATTTTTGTTTTTAAGGAATATTTTCAAGTTTTTTGAATTTGTTTAATACTATAAAATGTATTTCCATTTTTTCTAGAGAGCATTAATCTTTACTTTCTTCATAGCCATTTTAAGTTTTTAATGTTTCGTGTTCATTTTTTAATTTTTTTTGATATCTTCAATTTATTTCAATAATTCTTTAAATTTTTTTTAGTTATTATTAATGTATCCTGTAATAAACTTGCGCTTTTGAACTTTATACGGTTTATTTTAACACTTGCTCAGAGCGTTTTTTAGTGTTTATTGATTTTTTCTGTTCGGATTGTAATTTGTCTATACTTAATTTTATTGTAAGATTATTTTTCATTTCTTTACAGATTTTTTTAGAATTATTTGGTGATTATTTATTTTCACATATTTGGTTTTAGTTTGTACATTTTTTGATTTGTATAATTTACTTCCAGAGTTTATCAATGCGCTTATTCAATTTTTAATATATATATTTTTTTGGCATTATAAAAATCAATTTCACATTTTTTGTTCAGATCACTTTACAGGTTTTAAGTTTTCATTATCATTTTGAATCTTTATATTTCTTCACAACTATTTTGAGTTCTTAATGTGTCGTGTTTATTGTGTAATTTTTCTTATATTTTAAATTTATTTTCAATATTTTTCAAAGCATTTTTCAATTTTTAATGTTTCCTGTGATCAACTTGTGCTTTTTAACTTTATAAGGTTTATTTTAACACTTGTTCAGAGCGTTTTTTAGTGTTTATTGTTTTTTTTGTGTTAAGATTGTAATTTGTCCATATTTAATTATAAGATTATTTTTCATTTCTTTACAATTTTTTTTGTAACTATTTAGTGATTATTTGTTATTATACAATTTATTTTCACATATTTGGATTTAGTTTGTACATTTTCTAACTTATGTTTAGAGTTTTTCAATCCGCTCTTTTCAAGTTTTAATATGTATATGTTTTTTGGCATTATAAAAATCAATTTCATATTTTTTGTTTAGATCATTCTATAGCTTTTATGTTTTCATCATCATTTTGAATTTGTTTTAATATTATAAAATTTATTTCCACTTTTTACAGGCATTTACCCTTAAATCTCTTGACAACGATTTTGAGGTGTAAATGTGTCGTGTTTATTATGTGGTTTTCTTTGATGTTTTAAATTTATTTTCAATATTTCTTCAAAGCATTTTTCACTTTTTAATGTTTTCTGTGATCAACCTGTGCCTTCTAACTTTATAAAGTTTATTTTAATACTTGTTCAGAGCGTTTTTAGTGTGTTTTGTCGTTTGTGTTCAGATTGTAATTTGTCTATACTCAATTGTAAGATTATTTTTCATTTCTCTACAGATTTTTTTTAGAATTATTTGATGATTATTTGATATTATACCATTTATTTTCACATATTTGGTTTTAGTTTGTACATTTTTTAATTTATATAATTTACTTCCAGAGTTTTTCAATGCACTTATTCAATTTTTAATATGTATGTTTTTTGGCATTATAAAAATCAATTTAACATTTTTTTTGTCCAGATCATTTGGTAGCTTTTATGTTTTCATCATCATTTTGAATTTGCTTATTATTATAAAATTTATGTTCACTTTTTTAAGGCATTTATCTTTAAATTCCTTCACAACAATTTTGAGTTGTTAATGTGTCGGGTTTATTGTGTGTTTTTTTTTGATATATTAAATTTACTTTCATAATTTCTTCAAAGCATTTTTCACTTTTTAATGATTCTTGTGATTAACTTGTGCTTTTCAACTTTATAAAGTTTACTTTAACACTACTTGTTCAGAGCGTTTTTTAATGTTTATATATTTTTTTGTGTTCAGATTGTAATTTGTAATTAATTCTAATATTATTTTTCATTTCTTTGAAAATTTTTTTTGAATTATTTGATGATTATTTGTTATTATACAATTTATTTTTACATATCTGGTTTTAGTTGGTACATTTTTTTTGATTGATTTATATAATTTACTTCCAGAGTTTTTCAATGCGCTTATTCAATTTTTAATATATATTTTTTGGCAATTTCACATTTTTTGTTCAGATCATTTTATAGGTTTTATGTCTTCATCATCATTTTGAATTTGTTTTAATATTATAAAATTTATTTCTACTTTTTTAAAGGCATTTATCCTTAAATCTCTGGACAACTATTTTGAGTAGTTAATGTGTCGGGTTTATTCTGTGATTTTTTTTTTGATATTTTAAATTTATTTTCAATATTTCTTCAAAGGATTTTTCACTTTTTAATGCTTTCTGTGATCAACTTGTGTGTTTTAACTTTATAAAGTTTATTTTAACACTTGTTCAGAGCTTTTTTTAATGTTTATTGCTATTTTTTGCATTAATATTTTAATTTGTGATTGTAAGATTATTTTTCATTTCTATTTTCATCACCATTTATGAATTTGTTTTAATATTATAAAATTTATTTCCACTTTTTTTAAGTCATTTATCCTTAAATCTCTTGATATATTTTGAGTTGTTAATGTGTCGTGTTTATTGTGTGATTTTTTTTTGATATTTTAAATTTATTTTCAATTTTCTTCAAATCATTTTTCACTTTATAATGTTTCCTGTGATCAACTTGTGCTTTTTAACTTTACAAAGTTTATTTTAACACTTGTTCAGAGCGTTTTTTAATGTTTATTTTTTTTGTGTTCAGATTGTAATTTGTCTATACTTAATTGTAAGATTAATTTTCATTTCTTTACAGATTATTTGATTATTATTTGTTATTATACAATAATTTATTTTCACATATTTGATTTTAGTTTGTACATTTTTGATTTTTATAATTTACTTCCAGAGCTTTTCAATGCGCTTATTAAATTTTTAATACTTATATGTTTTTTGGCATTATAAAAATCAATTTCACATTTTTTTGTTCAGATCATTTTATAGCTTTTATGTTTTCATCATCATTTTGAAATTATTGTTTAATATTATAAAGTTTATTTTCACTTTTCTTAAGGCATTTATCTCCACAACCATTTCGAGTTGTTAATGTGTCGTGTTCACTGTGTGATATTTTTTATGGATATTTATTCAAAGCATTTTTCAGTTTTTAATGCTTCCTGTAATCAACTTGTCTTTTTTATTTTTATAAGCTTTATTTTTCCACTTGTTCAGAGCGGCTTTTGGTGTCAATTGTTCTTTGTGCTTATATTATAATTTGTCTATTATATGATTAATTTTCATTTCTTCAAAGATTTTTTTTTGTTTTTTATGTTATGTAGTGATTATTTGTTATTATACAATTTATTTTTACATTTGATTTTAGGTGGTCAATTTTGTTGTATTCAGTTTATATATTTTTTTATTTTTAATATCTTTTATGTTTATTTTGCATATGTTTATGACGTTATAGAAATTAATTTCACATTTTTCCAGATACACAACACCGGTTTGTGATTATGCTTTTTCAAAACTCCATTAGTGCCCGAAATAAAAAAAAAATGATATTCGTAAACCATCCGAGCGTCACCGTGCCACGCGTAACGGCTTAGTTTCACTCACAATCCAGGAAAACTTGTGCTGAATTTTTCACTTAAAAAAGAATTATATGTGCAGTCCACACGCGGTAAAAGTGATCTCTTCACAAAACTAAACCAAGCGGTCACCCATCCAAGTACTAACCACGCCCGACGTTGCTTAACTTCAGTGATCGGACGAGAACTACTTTTTGATTTTTACTCTTAACAAACTGTGTTCTATCTCATTCTCTCGCATGCTATATCCTATAGATCTCTTTTTAATGTCGCTTCTTCGTCTCATCGAGAAGTTTTCACTCCAAAATTGAATTATCCTGCCAATTTACATTTTAATAGCGAAGACAAGATGAAGCAAAGCTTAAACATTACCCTGAAGAATTTGTTTTTGCATAAGCATTTTCGTAACCATTTTCCCATTAAGGTTATTTCGACATAATATCCTGAACTTTCAAACGTACGCATTGTTCTAGGGTTTTCATGTCGAGCAGCAAGAAATAATAGAATTACAGATCGTTGAGTCGAGTTATTACTATTCTTAGGCAACCGTAATCAATTATTAATTAATTTATTTTAACAATAGTTTGCATCAGTAATAATTTACGCTTTATTGTTTATCCGATAAAACTTTCATATTTTTGTCGAAGGTTTTATTATAGCTGTAAAAATATTTCACAAGTTAATTAAGATGCAATTGTCAGTATAATTCAGTAGTCAAAATATGTTTTTGTGTGCGCCCCTGAGCTTTTATATTTGGTGATAGAAAAAGGATAGGCGTAGTTAGACGTTCAACTCTGGGGATGCTGAAGATAGGAAAGCAGATTGTAAAATATACGAATTTTGGTTGGCAACGCTGGAGATTTCTACGTTAATAATACACGTGACTATCGGGTACACGGCGAAAAATTTGAACCAACATTCTAATGCTTGAAATATTCAAAAAAACAGATTAGTACCACCCTAACTACGCCTATGAGGAAAAGCCTTCTAAAGATTTTTAAATTAAAATAAGGATATTTCCTCGAGGTTACCACAATATACCACACTTAACCACTCATATTTCCTCGAACCATCTGTCAAACCATGACGTCAAACTAAACCAAACCAATTAACTATCTATTTATAGTGGTTAAGTAGTTTGACATTATGAATTTGAAAGGAGAAACTGCTAAATAGTAGGTATTAACTATTTTCTTTAGAAAATTTATTATTAACAAAATGGAATAGCTACGTACTCCGTGCTAATTAATAACGAAGAATTCGACATAAAAGCAACACTTGACATAATTATGCGTTCAAAATCAAGTAATTATTGATATAACCTCTTTTTTGTGAAATTACTTTTTGTTTTTTCTTTTATGATCAATTTTTAGTTAAAGATTTTAAATGCCTCTATTCGAAAAGGAGTGTGAACTCCTGTAAGTCCGCATGATATAAATGGATTTTTAAATACACAAAGAGACGAATTTGAGGATGCCTCAAGAAATGCAATTAAACAACCCTCGATACCTTATAATCTAGAGAATTTAGCGCTTGATGCTTGATTAATATCGGTGTTTATTTCATTCTGTACAATGCCACACATTCAAATAATTGTCTTACTCATATTAAAGCATAATAATATAATTAACATAGAAAATGTAAGACAAAAATGTAAAACAGACTATGAAACTCCTGTGTCATGAGAGACGAAGAGAGGGAGAAATAAAGAGAGCGAGCTGCGGAATTTCCCTGGATTGAAATAGTTACTACTACGTCACCACCCGAACCACAAAGTAAACCATGACGTCATGAACTTAACTAACCACACTGCTGTGGTAAGCTCGAGGAAATATCCTTAAAGTAATATTCACATAATTATTACCGCTCCATAGAGGTACTTAATCGAAAATTAAGAGCCACCTTTTAGCCCAAGTAAGTTTTGCATACGAATGTCTTTATATATTGCGTTATAATGGTACGTACGATTCGGCCCCGGTTTTATCTCAAGGCGATAGTGTCACCCCGAAATAAAATCGGCGTTAATTTGGTTTTTGAGCGAATTAAACCGACAGCGACACCTGCTCGGGAGCGTTCGAAATTAAAACGCACGTAAATATGTTAATTTTTGGGAATTTTTTGTGTCATTTTCGGGCAATCTCGTATTTTCATTTTAATGGAGGCAATTTTCTTCACTTCTTCTTGGATTTTGTTCGCTACCTACGACATTGGCAAAAAATAATCGACTTTGAATTGAATTAAAAATATGAAAACAAAGCAAAATAAATTAAATAAAATATAAAGTGAAATGATATAAAAATAGAGAAATAAATTTAAATAAATGAAGAGTACGCGGATGTCATATTTTTTGTTTTTAAATTATTACCGTTTAATCCAGAAATACAAATAAATATATTTAAATTAAATAAGACAAAAGAGAAATAAGCTAAAATAAAATAAAAATAAGAGGAAAAAGAGTTAAATAAATGAGAGGTATTCGAGAAAAATGAGGTATCATATATTCTAATTTTCTAAATAGATATATTGAAATTAAATATGACAAAAGAACAATAAGCTGAAATAAAATAAAAATAAAAGAAAATAAAGTTAAAAAAATGAGACGTATATAATAATAATAATAATAATAATAATAATAATAATAATAATAATAATAATAGAGCATTTATTTAGCATAGAAGCTACATATAAGTACAACAGTTTATAATTAATTAATAAGTACAATAAAGTGATTAAATTTACAAAAAATAGAATAAGCGAAAGGCATACTATAAATCGTACCTACAATATAGTGAAAATCCACCAATATAAACCTAATTTAAAAAAAATACTACCTTACTAAAACTACATAAAATAAACTTAACAAAACTTTATTTAAAAATAAAAAATACAAATATAAATATAATATAAGTATGCGAGAAAAATAAGCTGTCAAATTTTCTACTTTTGAATTACTGTCGCTTAATCTAGAAATCCAAATAGATATATAAAAATTAAATGAG
>MU185393.1:0-11110 GCA_016904865.1 Pissodes strobi
AAAAAAAAAACAGAAAGTTGCGTTTCTTTTTCGGATAAGTGCTGCTTTTTACATACCTCGTAACCATCATGTAATAATCATTCATGTAATTTAGAATAATTATCAATTGGTGATGTTATTTATTTAAAGCTTCACTTTACCTATTAACCTAGAAAACAGGTATATTTTGCCAAAAAATTAATGGGAAAACATAGAGCATATTATACGAAAAACAAATTTTTTTCACACATCACTTTTTCTTAGTATTTTCCCAAGATTTCTTTACATAGGTATTTAGCTAATAAAATGAAGTTTACACAATCATGTGAAATTTATCCTAAGGAATTTAATTTTTATATTTCGAATATACCTAAAGCATCTAGCAAAGTTAAAACATTTATAAGATCCGCAAAAAACGCACGTATTTTTATATACATGTTGGCAATATTTATAAATTATAACTTTTTTTGAGATCACTGTATCAGTAAGTAATAAACAACAAAACTAGTATAAGTATTTATTTTTTTTGTTGCGCAATGGTTTTAGGAGACGCCACTGGTAATCTGGGTCGCCATATGCAAGAACCATTCCGGTCTAATGTCAATATGTATTTTGCTCCTTCCTTCCTATTCTTTATTCATTGAGTAGCCCCGATAAAATATCGTGATAATCAATAGTTAAATTTTACACCCGTCTCTAACCCGCTTCAAAAAGGTCAAATAAATTAAATTACTTTATTACCGAACATCTACATTACGCTTCGTCGGAAATAAAACGAAAACAATTAATTGGATCAATATGAAACTAGATTTAAATTAATCGACAAGGAACCGGAAGAGCTTGACTAAAGTGAAGTACCTTACGGAAAAACCAAGGTGTAGTCGCGCGACGCTTGCAAGGTGACAACAGCGCGCAGGACTAATATCGCGACCTCTCTCAGCGCACCAATGAAATGGATTCCTTAAGGCCACGCGAGAAAAATATAAAATCGAATTAAACATCGGATTCCAAATATCGAATTGCGCTCTCGGCCAGATTTCTACCGGGTCACTCTCAAAAATTCTTCAACTGAGCAGGTTACAATTAGTGCTAAAAACGGGATGTCACACTATATCGGTTTTAAAATGACATAATTTTATTAAACACAATCTCCCGCTAATTTTCGATAGCGTGGACAACACTGACACAGGTCTATATTACACTCATTTTTTTATGATCACCTTTACGCAGAGGTACTACTTTTGCTAATTGAAGGTCTTTTGGGAAAATCGCTCGCTTTAATGATATATTTATAATATATGTAATCAGCCTCAACCCGATATTTTTCAATAATTTAAAAAATTTGTTTTTAACACAATTATATTTTTAATGCATAATGTTTTACTTCAAACGTGGAACCAGAAAACTTAGTAAATACCTAATTTTATTATATTTGAATGCTCTATTATTTATATTATATAATTGTATATTTAGGGTGATGCTGCAAAAATATTTCCGTTTCAAAAGCACCATAATTTTCAACAGTCCCGTCCATCTTCTTTGCCTTTACCAGTGAGCCAACGGAAAAAGGATAATGCTCAAACAGCACAAGTAAATGACGAATTGAATGAATTTGCAGGAACTTTAGTAGATGGAGTCATTCGGACTGTTTCGGAGAATGCTGAGTATCAGGTAGAATGAACTAAATTTTTTTAATGGTTGATATTTAAGTTAAGGATGCTAATTAAAAGTTAAATTAATTGTTTACACAAAAAACGTTGGTTATAATAATACTTGTCGCCGTATTTATATTTTGAACAATAAATTCATATTTGCTAATTCACGAAAGCTCCATGACTATACACAAGATGTGTCGCATTTTTTTTGTCATTAGCCTCTATATTTAGAAGTAAAATAAGCTAACAACTAATAATTATTTACATTGAATTAATAGGTATTTAAAATTTCGACGTATTCTATAATTTTTTTGCCTAATGAATAAAGGAACTATTAATAAAAGCATTTTAAATTGCACTAGTCTGTGCTTATGGCAAAAACCTTGATCAATTCAACTGATTCTTCAATATATGAAAAAGGACGTGCGTACCAAATCTTCTTTCACAGTTAGGGTAGTGTATTGAAAATTTAGATTATATTGCAGAGTTAAGTCCTTTAGACAGAGCTCGTTCTAGGCCTCAAAAAACATGGTAGAAGGTCGAAGTCTCTAGTCTAGCTCCTGTAAATGGCTTTTTTATAATGCGATTTGCTTAATTTATGCATAGGGTGCCACAATGTTTTATATTTTTACAGTGGTACATATATTAATATATATAGATAGTCGGTAAACACATGTAGCCAAGTTCATTACTTTAAATGTTATGCAGGATTGTAATCGTTATTAGAATCGCAATTAAGAATATTTGCTAGTTGTTTCTTTATGAAGAGTCCTATATTGAAACTCATGCATTGTCATTATAAATTATTAGGTCCTTTATTGGCTTGATAATTTTTAAAACGACCTTTTTAGAAGAAATTGTTGTTGATAAGAGTTTTTGTTTATTAAACACTGAGCTGCAAAATTGCTGAACAATTAAAAATATGCAAAATACTATTCAAGCACCTAAAATGGAACTTACAAATTAGTTTTACCAAAACTCAGTCATTTCAGGAAAGTTTTAAATTTAAACCATTTTGAATTTTTGTATTGTGCTTTAATTCAATAATTACATTTAAATTAAGAAATTCTGTGCTGGGTTGGCGTAAGTAATATTTTTAGAAGCAACTTCAAGTTGTAATACGACAGGATTGTACTATTTGTTTCTGCCAAATAATTACCTTTTAAGCCTAAAAACAGCCTACGATTTGAGAGGAAATCTCCCCTTGTTGCCAAAAAAGAAATCTAAAAAATGATTAACTACAAAATTGAAGAGTTCATTCAATTGCTTCTATTGGGGTACTTAGTAGATCCTATGCGAATCCTAAAGTCTATTTCTAAATGCCTGATAGCACAGCGAAAAGGGCTGGGGCCGTAAAAGATCATAAACCATAGGCGCTACAACCTGCGTCTAATTTGGCGTATACAAATAAGTTAATTGTGTTTCTACTATATTATATTTTGGAATTACTAGCTGTAATTATATTGTCATTATACTAAGTTAGTTGTAAATTGTTACCATTATGCTATTATAATCATTAATGGTACCTGATCGCTTTATGGTTATGAACCCGGCCAATTTATAACTGTAAAAATATATTTATGTATACCTGTGAAAAATGGCGTGCATTCAGTATTCCTGTGATTGTTGATTTGCAAACATGGAGATATTTATTCCAAGCAAAATAAAAGGTATTCTTGATTGAAGAGCGAAAACTATACTTTTAAATGTTCATGATTTCTTTGTGCATCAAGATCCCTTGGCTACTGTGAGAAGTGTAGTTACGAAATGTTCGAATGTTACGGGAGCTACGATTTATAGAGTTTTGAAATAGAGAAAAAGTGGAACTGTTTGTTAGCCCAAAACATCTACGGGGAGGAAGCCATCGGTTGTTGATGACTGTTCCAGAAGGAGGAAATACCAACTCTCGATAAAATTCAGAAAGTTGTAAATGAAGACGAAAACTTGCCGATCATGGGAAGAAATAAACTTTGGACTACTTTAAAGGAAATGAACTTCTCGTGGGAAAAGTGCAACCGGAAGTCTGTACGCAGGACGCAGGCTAATTATAATGCATATTGGGGGAGATAACGATTTCGTACAGAATGGATTACTGCAATTTGAATCCAAATTAACCAAGGATTATCATGAAGAAATGACGGTTGATGTTTTTGAAGATTACTTTTCCGAAATGATAACATTACTTCCAGAAAACTATGTTATAGTTATGGACCAAGAACGTTAAACTAATAGAATAGCTGCATTAACGATATTTGTGCGCCAACTCGCCCGTGCGTCTCAGGAGCAGTGACGTCACCTGGCCCACTGGGAATAAGTTAATGCGTTATTTGTATAAGAAGATTAAATGGTTTACCCTTTTGATTAAGTTCATTTGCCTTTTACCCAGTAAATTTTGATGTTTTGCATTAGATTTATAGAAGAATATAACCATAGGAATTTGGGACAACATGAAATGAACATGCCTCATCAAAATGTTTTAGAAACTTGCATTAGATTAAAAAATATGATTACTTGGATTTGGATTATTATAAATATCACATGAAATTAAGAAATTAAAACTAAACATAAGTAACATGCATCAGGGATGTAATCACTTAGTAGAAAATATCACAAAATTGCGAAAATATGATGTTTCTGATGTGATTTCGCAAATGTTTACTTGATTTGACGGAATTTACGGGGTTTCCCAAATTTTATTGGATTTCGTAAGATTTTAGAACAAATTACGTGACACGATTTCGCGGAGTAATTACTCCCCTTCCCCTGACATGCAGTGTGTGGGTATAGTAGTGGTTCAAATTTTTCCTTAATTAATATCTTTTTTAGTTTCAAGCAATATTTGTTTAGTCATGCGCTGGTCAAACCCAATATAAATTGGCTGCTTCCATTTGGCAAATAAACATATTGCCATCACTACCTGCATTTGACTATAGGGACCAATTACTTAATCTTTTGAGATATCGTTATTCTTTTTCTTTGAATGCCTCACGTCTCATTTGCTTGCAGATTTGGATTTTATAGATTCCTTTTTGAAAAGTTTTTGTGTATTCTTTTAACTATTTTTTTTTTAATGGCAGCTCTAAAAGAAAAACATATAAAGAGATATCTAATCATAATTGACAGATATGTAGGTATATCATTGAAATACTCGAATCGTTTTAGAAAAGTTGTACAGGGTGGCCCGTTTAAGAGGGGCCTATACCTTATCTTGAAAGCTATGGGGATTGAAAAAAAATTAAATACAAAAGTTGTTCCTGATCTTTAATATGTTTTGTATCGTCACCTTTTTATATACAGAGTGGTCAAACAAAGTTAAATTTTTTAAACGAAATACCCTATTTTTATTACATTTTTGGATTCTACTTAAAATTCTAAGCATATTTGATGTATGATGTTATACCATAGAGGAAAAAATAATCAAAATATTCTCTCTGAAATGCCGCCTTTGATGTCTTTCAGACAAAGTCCTTTAGCGTCGGCCATTTTTAAAGGGGAAATTCCAGGTCCGTATTACGCTCTCTCCAAATTTCATAAACAGGTGGGTATTCGCATTATTTTGTATTATTTATCATGTATTTGTCGGATACTATGTAAATAGTATCGGAGTTTGTATATAATATTTGTTAGATATCCGAAATACGTTATTTTGCATAAAACCTAAGCAAATTAAATAATTGCTAAAACCCTTAATTATCGATATTAACGAAACATATTAGACGCAAAAAAGTTATAAAAATGATAAAATTGTTTTTTGGATCCAACTAGGTCAGATTGGGTTAGTTTCTCTAGTTGAATCCCCAGAGAGGAGCGGAGGACCACGCATATGATATAAGTTTATATTTAAGTTTTGGTTACTATCGATATTAAGTAAAAGATAATCACTGATAATAACGTATTTCGGATATTAATGGTAACATATAATGTAATATATTATAGATATGTATACAAGGTTTTCCCGTATATTTCGGCTCCTACCTAGAGAGTTTATTTCAAAATATATTAAAACATGGGAATTACAAAAGTTTCACGTTTTTTTCTGTCATATGAATTTTCATCAAAAATTTAAAAATATTTCATGAAATGTGAAAATCTCACAGTTCTCCAATTTTTTAAAATGTATATTATGTCATATTTCAAAAGATCACTTTTTTATTATTATTTTTATTTTTTTCATCTTTTTTTTCGCCGAAAAACGTGTTTCTCTACTATTTTTTGTTATTCTTTTCTTGTTTCGTTTTATAATACTTTTATTCCCTTTGCGAAAATTTTTTTACCCTTTTTTCAATTTTATTAAATTGTTTCAAAAATGTTTGTTATTTTTCATAAGGCATTTTTTTCTTCCCGTCTTTGCCATTCCCGACCTCGTAGCTGAGCTGCTTCGCCTTTTTTTCACCGAAAACCGCGTTTCTCTTAACTTCTTTTTTATAATTTTTTTCTTATTTCGTTCTATAATACTTTTATTCATTTTCTGAAATTTTTTTTACGTTTTTTCATTTTTTCCGATTTTTTAGAAAATTTTTGGGTATCCGGGGAGGTGGCTGTATAATTTCAAAAGTAGCGATTGTATATACAATCTTACACTGCCCCATGCCATTTTCAGGTTATATGAATATGGCCAACAATGCCAACCATGAACACGAAAAAAGGTAATGAATCTAAAACAGTTAATTTTGTCAAGAAATTCATGAAGAAAAATGCATATTATATCTATACGATATGCACCAAACAATAACAATACAAATTCTAACGCCCACTTACATATAATAGGTATCGAAAAAAATATAGATTTGTTTTTATAAGTTACCTACCTTTGTGTTTCTTTTGGGATAGAAAAAAAAGTGAGACTGTAGTTATAAGATTTATGTTCACAGTTCGGTATACAGCAAACATGTTTTCCCCTTCTGTTAGTCATTTCTTCTCAAAATACTTTTAACACAAAGACACAAAACCAAATAAAAAACAAAAATCTAGCACCTAGCAGAACGTAATGTCACAATACAAAGCATGCAGGCACCGCACTGGTCAAATGTAATAATAAACTCAAAGCGATGGTCGGGCGACACTGATTCCCCACGAACAATTGCTGATTTACGATGCGCGTCGAAGGTGCGCGTACTGACGAAAAATATTAGAGTTGGGATTCTGATTGTTTTTTCTTCTGTGGTTATACCTCTAGAGTTAGTAGTTTCACAATTATAAGCAGTTGAAAATCGGTACTTTGACTACTTTTCACCTTGATAACAAGAAGACCATTAAAGATGGAGCAAAATGAATTTCACATTCCTATCTTAACTTTTCAAGAGCTATGTGATGGTGCTAACTGATGGTACTTACCGTGGTACCAGATTTGGTACCCATGGTACCACCTGTCAGTTAGTACCGTCAGATAGCTCCTGAAAAGTTAAGATAGGAATGTGAAATTCATTTTACTCCATCTCTAATGGTCTTCTTGTCATCAAGGTGAAAAATAGCCAAAGTACCGATTTTCAACTGTTTATAGCTGTGAAACTACTAACTCTAGAGGCATAACATCATACATCCAATATGCTTAGAATTTTATGTAGAATCCAAAAATGTAATAAAATATAGGGTGTTTCATTTAAAAAATTGTAACTTTGTTTGACCACCCTGTATATGAGTGACGATTAAAAAAATACAAAAAAAATAAATATCATTTTACTAGGAACAACTTTTGTATCAAATTTTTTTTGCAACCTCCGTAGTTTTCGAGATAGGGTATACGCCCCGCTTAAACGGGCCACCCTGTACATATTTTGTGTTAAGTTGTATAAACTGTTTCACACCGTTGATCAAATACATAATTCGTCCTACTAACTATCTAATATCTAGAAATCTATTATATAACAGACACAAAAAAATGTCAAAGAAAAAAATTTACAATCAAAACTGACGAAAATACATAATCCCCTGTGATGTCCCAATTTCGCTGCAGTCTACTTCACTTGCGTATTTTAAACGGGACACCCTATATACTTTGGTATTTTCGAGAATTGAATTCTAAATAAATATTGTTTCAAACACTCAGTGTCAAATATCTAACCGTTTTCCAGATATAAACAGCTAAAAACCGCAAACTTTGACGCCTAATATCTCGAAAACGGTATGATATAGCGAAAGACGCTTATATGTCCTTATTTTACTTTATGACAACTTCCGATGGCATTTAAAAAATGGCAGTTTGAGATAGGAAATGTTTCGACTAAATCGCCATTAAAAAAAAATCACATTTATTATTTTCCATGGACAGCTTTTATAAATAGGTTATAACGATAGGGACATGTGTAAGCGGTTTTAGCCATATTACACCGTTTTCCAGCCAAACTAAAAAGTTTGCGATTTTTCAACTGTTTTGTTAGTGTTTGACAATGGGTAATTAAACAATATTTATTTAAAATTATGATCATATTTGAAAAATGCAAAAAACATAAGGTATCTAATTTAAAATAAGATATTGATGTAGTGTCGAACTAAATTGGGACACCCTATATCTTCGTAAGTTACAAGTTTAATTTTTTTAAAACTTCAGTAATATTAGGCGTCTTTCGTATTTCACGTGTTGTGTACAGGGTTTTTCCCGTATATTTTTACACCCCACCTTGAGAGTCTATTTGAAGAGATATAAAAATACGGTAAATACAAAAGTTTTATATTTTTTAGGAACTTTAAGAAATTGTTAATCAAAATGTCAAAAAAATTTGGCAAATGTCAAATTTTGAATGGTTGATATTTTTTTTTAATGGAATATTATTTTAAATTTTGATAGATCTCTTCTTTCTGATTTTAAATATATATATATTTTTATAACATTCTGTTTAGTAGTTTTCGAGATATATGCGTCCAAAGTTTTTAAATATTATAACGATCCATTGAAATGGCCTTTAAAACATAATATTAGTTAGCCATGAAAAAGAAACAATTGCAATGAATCAACAAACGACGCCATGTTCGTCTTTAACTGGTCATCTTGTCAAATTAATAAAGTATTTTACTTATCTATGACGACCATAAGATGGGGCATTCAGAAGAAGAAACACTAAATAATATGGTTCAATTATTTTATTTAAACGGCGAAAATGCATCCAGAGCTTGCAATGAATATAATAGACAGTTTCCACATAGAAGACTACCAACTCGCCAGGCAATATTAAATGTGGTAAAATTATTTAATTAAAGAAGGACACTAAAACGAAAAACACGGACGCGGACGGTAGAAAGGAATACGCTGAAGAAAACTTAAATATTTTATAATATTTTGAAGGTATTTTTATTTTTTACATTATTATATTTTTTAACTGAATTTGGTCTCCGTGTCTTTCAGAAAATCCCGAGCGGTCAATTCCTGATGCTTCACCTTTTTTTAGTAAGTCGTGGCATAAAATCCATTCAGTATTAAAATATTATAAATATAAGCCCTCAAGATTTAACTGATGAAAATAAAATTAATCGATTACACTTCTGTGAAGAAATACAGAGTAGTTATTTACAATATTAGTGTAGTAATATGAATTTACAACAAGAATATTGTACAAAATTTTATCTACTTTCATCTATGAATAAAAATATTTGGCAAAAGGCATTTTTAAAAATAAAAATGCACCTGTAAAAATGCACCTGCTATTAAGTTTACTAATCAAGTTTTTTATGTTACCTTTCGCATGGTTACTGTTTCGCATGGTTACTGTCGAAACTTTGTCAAACAAATCCAAAAATATAAAAAGCGCTTTTCAAAATGAGCGATTCTGATGGAAGTTTACCCTCTGATATAGAAGCAGCGGCAAACGAAGCGATCTCAAGTTTAGTTCCGATAAAATCCAAGGCGCGGTATGAGTTGGAATACCAGAAGTTTGAAGATTGGTGCAAAGCTAACAAAATAAAGGAGGTGTCTGAGAAAATCCTTTTGGGTTATTTTTCCGGAAAGCAACGCTCCCAGAAACCATCTACACTATGGACTCACTACTCAATGTTGAGAACTATGATTTCAGTCAAGAAAAATCAAGATATAAGCAGATTTTCTCAACTAATCGCATTTTTGAAAAGAAGTTCAGAGGGTTACAAAGCCAAAAAGTCCAAAGTTTTTACAAAGGAAGACGTATGTAAGTTTCTTAGTACTGCAGATGATGAAACATATTTGCTTAGGAAGGTTGTTACGATAATCGGCATTTTTGAGGCTTGTCGGCGCGAAGAACTAACTAAGTTAATGTTGGATCATATTGAATACAATGATTTGTATATAAAAATTGTGATTCCATGCTCAAAAACCAAAATTAACCGAGAATTTCTTATAACAGAAGGAAATGTGACAGGTGTCAACTGTTTAAGTATTTTTCGAAAATATGCTAAACTTCGTCCTCTTAATGCAACTCACAGGCGGTTTTTGTATTCTACGGAAAAGGAAAATGTACCTCCCAGCCTGTGGGAATTAATAGTTTTGGAAGTATACGAAAAAAGATTGCAACAAAACTTGGATTGAAGAATCCCGAAGGATACACTGGACATTGTTTTAGGAGGTCCTCAGCCACCATTCTAGTTGATGGTGGTGCAGATATGCAGATGTTAAAGCGTCATGGGGGCTGGAAATCCTCTTCTACGGCAGAAGGCTACGTTGAGAATTCTTTAGAAAATAAGAAACAAATAGCAAAGAAGATCATGGGGGTCAGACACGGATTTAATGATTGGAAATTCGAACGTAAAGGGCTCCATCACAACCACTTCTGGTATACAAATTTCTAACTATAAAAAGTGTATTTGTAATGTTTATAATAAACCTTAAGTGTTATAATTTAATAATAATTAATTTTAATTAATAATTAATAATTAATTTTATAATTATTAATAATAAATAAATCATTCTTCGAAAAAGCGTGGTTTTATTTAACAGCAAAATGTTAATAAAACCGTTTTTTTTTTCATTACAGCACTAGTGCTGTAAAGGCATCTATTACAGCACTAGTTCTGTAATAGGTGCCCTTACAAAACGATTTATAGAACTGTAAAATTCATATTACTAAATGAAAGTAGATAAAAGAATATTACGGAAACCATTTATTTTATCAAATATAATTTTTACCGACGAGGCCACATTCACCACAGCGGGAATGTTCAATCGAAAAAATAAACATTTTTGGGCCGGGCAAAACCCACATGCAATACAGGCGGTCAAAATCCAAGGAAGAAGATCTCTACATGTTTGGTGTGGTCTCCTTAACAACAAAGTTATTGGCCCTATATTCCTTCAGGGTAACTTAACAGGGCAAAATTATCTTGATCTGCTACAAAATGAAGTTGAGCATCATTTAGAGCAACTGCCAGTAAATGATTATATTAATTTGATATGGCAACAGGACGGAGCCCCTCCCCACAATGTCCCACCAGTCACCATTTTTTTAAATAATCGATATCTGTTTTGGATAGGAAGACACGGACTTTTAAGATGGCCAGCAAATAGTCCTGATATC
>MU185393.1:21110-38155 GCA_016904865.1 Pissodes strobi
ATTTTCTTCTTTTTAGTGCATTTAAATAAAACCTTGTTTTTATTTTTATTTATTTTAAATAAAGATCATTTTTGAAAAGAACACTTAATATTTCTTTCCTGTTTAATAGAAACCTTTTGGTTTTTAAATATATAGGGGCTAATTGAATGGCTATTTTCGACCATTTTTAAATTATATTATTATTATTATTATTTCTTTAATTGAAAAATATATGGATACATATACCGGGTGACAACGAAACTACTACCCAGGCCCGGATTTTAAAATGGCTTGAGATAAAAATTTGAAATTTTCACCGACCATACGGTTCAGTGACGTGCACATTTCAAGCAAAAAAACAATTGACAGTCACTTCCGGTTTCACCGGAAACGATATAAGTTTAACTTTTATGGCATAATTTGTTGTTAAGTTATTAATTACCTTCTTTTAAGATTGCCATAAGGCGAACGGCAGCTGTCCATCAGAGAGCACGGGGTGAGTTCGTCGAAGGTTTAGCTTGATAATATTAAATGAAATATCTTGGACGCCACTAATTTTTTATCTAGATGTTAAATTGGGAAGAAAATCAGAAACCAATAGCTTTGACAGATACTGACACACATTTGATTCTCCTAATAACCATTTATTAAACAAATATTAATAATTCAATACACTATACTAATAAAATGCCTATTTTGTTTTTTGTAAATCATTAAATAAAAGCTGAGTGACTGTTTAACTTATCGACTCTACCTTCATCATCAAATGTTTACGCTTTGGTTTGTCAACAAGATCCACTCTTGGACAATAGAACACAACTTTTAATCAATAAGAAAATGAAAAATGTAATTAAAAAATACCATTGAAAAATACCCCACCCTTTGTAATTTGAAAGATTTAACCTATCGAGACCTTGATTTCAATTTGAGAATGTCCTCAACACGTTCAACATGAAAGAGGATCGAGTAAAGAAATGATATTAGAATAAAAGTCAATTATAAAATTAGATTTAGTACAGAGTACCGAACATTCTCTAATTGTCAATCGTAATCTCAACAACAGAAATTTTATTCTCCCACATTGCAATATACAAATATACAATTTGGTTATAGCATTCTAGCTAAGATGTAATTAATTAGTTATGTGAAGGTTAAAAGCCAATTCAAAGATTAAATTCGTCTTAAAATACTTATATCTAATGAAAATTCATGAATTTTCCCCCTTAATTTAGATTAAGATTAAATTGATATCAAATTTAGATTATATTATAATTAAATTATACTGGCCGTGATGTGTCTCCTATATGGATCCCCAGATCTCTAGTATACAGGACTACACATTCCTCACGCCGAGTGATTAGCCAGACGGGATCATTCCCAGGTTGGGTGATTACAAGATCAAGATAACATCTCCAATTTGAAGCAGAGCATCAGTGCATCAGTGTATCAGTGCATCAGTGATAACAGGAATCTAGTGATGAGGAATTCTCCAAAATGTTCAGGGATTAACTTATGTTAATCATGGCCTAAATGGCGTTTAACAAACTAGATCATCTAGACGAAAGATGGAACCAAAGCAGGTATTTGCAAATCCGGCGTCATCGGATAAATTACCACGAACAAAGTCACCAGGACTACATTATCAACCCTAATTAGGTTGGCGAGCCATCACAAATTGATATTTACTCAAATCCCTTTTACAAGGCGAAGGATATATATCCTTAATCAATTTTGGCCTCTGTCACAGGTCTGACCGTCCCGGTCGTCGTGCCGTGCAGAAGTGTCAAGTCAGTCGCAGATGAAGAAAAACCAATCCCTCTGACAATCCGTCAAAATACAAAAGTACGTTCCGAATCTTGATTCACTGAAGCTGGACTCCGATTTACTCCGAGCTCCACGCGTTCTGTACCATGATACTCACGAGAAATCGCCTCAAGCTTTCCGAAGACAAGTCCGGCCACACTTTAAGAAAAGAAGACGAACACCTGTCAGATCCCAGCTGACCACTGATAAAAATGAAAACAACAAGCGATTTGCCGGTCATTTATCACTTAATTCAAATAAGCAATTAAATAATAATTCCATGTAGGGAATTAAAGATAGAAGAGTTATCCATCACGATAATGCAGGTATGTATACAATAATAAAATATCTTAAGTTAACAAATATACAAGCATTCTCAAACCAATTATGTACATGTTTACGTTTTGTCAATTAACAATTCGTTGATTTTTAGGCCCTGTATACTACTAAAACTAATCATATTACAATACAATCGATGATATATGCGAGCAAGAGATATGGATTACTTGCTATACTATAACATTAGAATTAACACACGAAGGATGCCTCGACTGAATGAAAAGTTTGAAATAACTAGTAAGGTAAGATATTATCCATTTAAGTAGCAACCATTGTGTAGTCAATCTAAGTTAATAGGTGTCACAGGTGTAGTCCTAACTTGTGACTATGCACCTAAAACAAACTTTTAATTGACATGTTCAATTTTAGCATATACTGGACTCGATTACATCAAGATGAGAATACCGTCTTGGACATTACCGAAGAAATGACACCAACATGTTTCACAAAGTAATGGGATTCAGTTTAAATGTAATCAAATTAATAAATTATGAATCATTCATAGATCTGTGTATCCCTTAACCTTCACTAAAATTATAAGAAAATAAATAGCATTATTCTAAACATAGAGGTGAGTAATCACATGCTATACTTTTTTAAATGGCAACCCCCCTATATTTTTGCATATTTGCATTCTACGAAAAATTCTAAACACTTTTTATGTAGGATGTACTATAGCTAAAGTTAATAGATTTTGACTTATGAGACTTTAAAGTTAACCCTATTTTGACATTTATTTGCATTTTATAAGAAAACAACATGTGCTACGACCAAAACAAATGGTGCAATTTATACGTCAACCAAGGCGTTCTAGGGTGGCAGAATAGAAAACTTGAAATTAAGAGTTTTCAAAAATTTATATTTTTGATATGTTGATTTTCAATTTTTCATCGATTTTTATATGAAAACGGTTTAACCTACAGCCACGAGACTTTTACTACCCAATCTTACTTTTTTATCTTCTTTCCATTTATATCCTTAGTTTTAATTTTCAAACAACGGATATTATTTTTTATTATGCTTATTGGATCCATAAAAATAGTATTTAGTGGCTGGCTTTTATTAAAATAAAAATAATCATGTTTAGCCATGACTATGGTTTTTAAAAACAATTGAATTTTGACAGGTAACTTATTATCCCTGTGTCTTGGGCAGATTTCACAATTTTTTTTGCAATTTGTGTAAATTATCGTGCTTTATTTCGTGACATTTTTTCGGCTTTGACTAAAAGTTCTTTGCAATCTGTTTAAAATGGCAAGATAAAAGTTACCTGTCAAAATTCAATTGTTTTTAAAAACCATAGCAACCTGTGTCATGGCTAAACATGATTATTTTTATTTTAATAAAAGCCAACCACTAAATACCATTTTTATGGATCCAATAAGCATAATAAAAAATATCCGTTGTTTCAAAATAAAAACTAAGGATATAAATGGAAAGAAGACAAAAAAGTAAGATTGGGTAGTAAAAGTCTCATGGTTGTAGGTTAAACCGTTTTCATACAAAAATCGATGAAAAATTGAAAATCAACATATCAAAAATATCAATTTTTGAAAATTCTTAATTTCAAGTTTTTTATTCTGCCATCCTAGAGCGCCTTGGTTGACGTATAAATTGCATCATTTGTTTTGGTCGTAGCACATGTTGTTTTCTTATAAACTGTAAATAAATGTCAAAATAGGGTAAAATTTAAAGTCTCATAAGTCAAAATCTATTAACTTTAGCTATAGTACATCCTACATAAAAAGTGTTTAGAATTTTTCGTAGAATTCAAATATGCAAAATTATACGGGGGTTGCCATTTAAAAAAGTTAAACTCATATCGTTTCCGGTGAAACCGGACGTGACTGTCAATTGTTTTTTTGCTAGAAATGTGCACGTCACTGAACCCTATGGTGGGTAAAAATTTCAAAATTTTATCTCAAGCCATTTTAAAATCGTGGTCACCCGGTATAACAAATTATAAGTCATAATAAATAAACTAGAGTAAATACATATACTTTTAAATATTGAAACACTACCATTAACCGCAACATGCCACCACTTTTTTTTAAGGGAAGAGGGAGGTTCAGAGAAAATATCCAGCAAAGGTCAATGAGAGTCATAGTTGGTCCTGTGTAAATCTATGTGAAACAAAACGAATTGTCTCAAATTTATCTCAGGCACATTCAGTCTAACCGCAGGCAACATATATAAGCACCACTAAACCAGCCATAATTTTATACATAAAATACTCATCAGAAATTACTCTCCTATCTGCCAAAGGTTTAAGTTCATAATATGTATAACACCATCATACGCGAGATCATGCATGGTCTTATCTTAAGATCATCAAAGATTCTTTGTATAACTGTGCTTGCTTAATTAATAATAGATGTAATGTGGTCATAGAAATAAGAAAATATTGAAATATCTATCACCCCATATCCCTTACCTGCTCTGCTCTATTCAACTTTATCCCATTAATGACATCATCCGCCCCTACGGTCGGCCACTGAAAAAGGCAATAGAATTGTACCTAGTTACATTCAGGCAAATCCACAAGTATGTCCAAATCTTTCTGGAAAGCGTATGTATTCCTTACATCTCTAAATATTTTCAAATCATCTGCAAATATAAGAAATTCAGAGTGCTTTATAAAATTGGTCATGCCCTTAGTAATTAAATGAAACAGATGGGGTGAACAATGAGCACCGGATATTCACGATATTGCTATAAAACTTTTGACACCACTTTTCCTATTTTGACCCTCTATTGACGTCCCTCTAAATAACCCTTCAACCATTTCACAACGAGTTGATCAAAATCCAATAGAAGTCAGTTTAGCCAGCAAACGCCTTAGTGAAATCCGTATAGATTGCATCTTGAACCACTTTCTTCAGTGCGCCTACACAGGTACGACCCATTATGCCGCGAAAATCGTTTCCAAATATGGAATTCTGTGCTTACATGACCAATTAAATTAAATTATTTTTTTCTACAGATTTGCGAATCGGAGTCAGAAAACTCTAAACCTTGAAAATAATTAATTGATTTAGTGAACAGGCTCACCCCAGAGCCACCACCAGTGTGTAGTTTATTAGCCAACTGACTAATTCTATTAAACACATTTGAAACTGATAGTGTAGAAAAGAGATTTGCTTCATTATTATCTAATTCTGTAATTTGTCTAATAGCAGGCGGTAAAAACGGATGAAGCTATTGCTGCATTTAAGTATGTTTTTTTTTTGTGTTTGTGCAGGTATAACTGTTTATGCACTGTAGTGTATCATTCTAACTGCATTATTCTTAAGTTCCCTGTCTAGTCTATTTTTGAATGCGTTGACACTTTGGGCTGTCACTCTGTTTTTCCAGTACATTCCATGAATAAACAACCCGGTTGCTTGTAAAGTTTTTTTAGGAAGTTTTGCTGCTTTTTCTTTTACGAGTTTCTTGGAGTGTCCACGAAGATTGTTTTGGTTTTGTATAAAGATCTGTCTGATGTCACAATTATAGTAGTCACTAGTGATTTTGTATGTTTCAATTAAGTCTCCTCTATGTCTTCTCTTCCTCAAAGTTTATAGTTTTAGTCTTGTCAATCTTTCTGTGTATGGAAGATCACTTAACTCTGGTGGTATTTTTGTAACTCTTCTTTGTATTTTTTCTAAAACCTCTATGTCTTTGACATAATATGGATTCCAAACTGAGAAAGCACACTGAAGCTTTGGTCGAATATAACTTTTGTATAGTTTGCCTATCATTTCTATTGAGTGGTCTTTAAATGCTTGTTTAATGAGGTATACAAATGAATTGGCTTTTTTGGCAATCTTCAGAATGTGGTTTCCCATTTTAATTCTGAGCTTATCATGACTCCCTGTTCGATTTGTTCTGTTACGGTTGTCAATATCTGATTGTTCACGTTATATTCTTCATTTGGATTGTTTGGACCAATTCTCAAGACTGTACATTTGGATTCATTCAACTTCATTCCCCAGTCTGAAGACCATTTCTCAACAGTCCTCAGGTCAGCCCTTAGCTGCCTTACATGCTCTAACGGATTTGTATAGAGTTTCCCATCATCTGCAAAGTTCTTCACATCAGTTGTTTGATCGTAAGATCAAACAAATATGATGTAAAAGGCATTGGGCCCATGACTGAACCTTGCACAACTCCGCTATTCACAAGGTAATCACTTGACAATACACCATTTACTCTCACTTGATAAAATCTCTCATTAGTGTTAATAGTTGGCATCTCACTCCAAAATGCTCTAACTTACCGAGAAGCAGACTATGCTGGACTTTGTCAAATGCCTTCTCATAATCTAGATATATCATGTCTGTGGGCTGGGATTTGTCATAGTTGTCTGTCCTGTCTTGAAGACATTCTAACAAATTTGTTGCTGTAGAACGTTTGGAGAGAAATCCATTTTGTGAGAGTGGTATGAGATTTTCTTCGAAGAAAAATGATGTCAGTTCTGCCACAATAATCTTTTCCATGCATTGTAGTGGATTGCATGTCAAACTAATAGGCCTATAGTTTTGTTGCTTGTGACGGTCACCCTTTTTGAATAGACGAGTGATTATCGATTTTTTCCAATGCTGAGGATTTTTTCCAAGGGCTAGACACTCCTGCATAGCTTCAGATAGTCGCAAACTAATTGACTCACTACAATTCTGCAATATAATTGTAGGTATCTCATCCGGACCTGGACTGGAGTCTTTTTTCATACACTTAAGGGCTTGTTTGACTTTTTCCTCATTGAAGATTATTGACTCAAAGGAGCGTTCAATCCTTGTATGGTCTGGCAAAACAGGGAGAGTAAGGTTTTTCTGAGAGAAGGCCTGATCAAACTATTCAGCAAACTTTTCAGCCATGGTTTTGCTGTCTAAAAGCTCATTTGTTATGGGGTCCTTCAGAGTAATTGTGGTCACTTTTGAATCCAGATTTATGTTTATATATTTAAATACTCTTTTGGGCGAGTCAGCATTGACTAACCCATGCTGATATCTTTTTCTTGCCTCATCTAGTTTCTGTTTTAAAGCATTGTTCTGTATTGTATAGATACTGTAATTTTCTTCTGTTCTGTTGCCTCTGCATTTATCCCATAGCTTTCTTTTTTTTGTTGATTTCTCTAAATATTTTCTGGTTTATCCATGGCTTCTGTTGGTTTACTCGTACTGACCTCAATAATGGTACGTGTTCATGTACAGCACTCTTCAAAGTTCTCTCAAAGCTCTCATATTTAGACACATTTAAGCTTTCAGGTTGTTTTCTGATAGTCAGCATTTTGTTGTAGTCTGCAGTGTAGAAGTTTCTTCTCTGGACTTTATGAGTCTTTGGTGGAAGTTTAAGCTGTGTTTTGGCAGTAATAATAACATGATCGCTGCGGCCGATAGGAGCTTCTGATCTTAGTTCATAGACGCTCTTTGCGTCACTGCTAAGAAACAAATCTAGCAGAGAACTCTGATTGTTCCGGGAACGAGTTGGAAAATGTATTATTTGAGTTGCACCTGATTCTTGGTACATATCCATGAAGTATTGAGTTGTCTTATCTAGTGGGGAAACTGTAAGATTGTCCCAATTTATGTTAGGGTAGTTGAAATCTCCGATTATAAATGTTGGGTTTTTTTTGTGGTAAATGCTGTTCTGATCGTGGAGACCATTTGGGTATTGGCTTTCTGATCTATGGTAGTTCCTGGTCTATAGATGCACGCTACAAGGGCTTTGATTTTGGCTCTTTGTATATCTAACCAAACTGCATCTATTTGCACATCTGTTAAGTATTTCTGAGAGGGACTACATCTCACTTCATGCCCGTCTACTTCATCTTTAACAAAAATACATGCTCCGCCTCCTCTTTTTTGGTTTGGCCGATCACTTCTAAAGATGCTGTAACCTGCTAGATTTATGATGCTGTCATCTAATCCATCCCTTAGCCATGTTTCTGTTAGCATGACAATTGTTGGGCTTTTTGCAATTACCCTTGCCTTCCATTGATCAATTGTGTTTACCACTGAACTCAGGTTGCTATACCAAAATGAGATCTCAACTACCTCAACCAGACTTAGTTTTTTGTAAGTTTTTCTAGTATTTTGGGAATGCCATTGCCGTATTTTATTATCAGGTTTGATTGTCCTTCACTCTTTTTCCTTTCCAGCTCTGCCAAAGTCTGCTTTAGGTATTCCGGTTGGTTTTCTGTTTGATCACCTTTAATGTAAACTCCAGGAAATTTTTCCTCCAATGTGTTTCTATTTTTAAGAGCTTTCAATGCTTCCTGTCTTGATGGTAATACTACTTTTATTGGCCTTTTTTTATTTGCTGCCTCCTTTCCAAGTCTATACACCTTGGCAGTCTCCGGTATTTTTATATTAAGTCCCACATACATTCTACTTATAGTTTCTTTATCCAGCCTCTCTTTCTCCTCTGCATTGGCCTCATCTACACCAAAAAAGATTATATTGTTGGCTCGGCGTTCTCTTTTCCTCATCTCAAATAAAGTTGGCTCTACTCCCATCTCAACCCCACTTTCTACTGGGATTTTGATGTTTCCCATTTTTTTTTCTAGATTTTTTTAAGGCATCAGCATAGCTCACCGCAGGAATTTTTTTCTCAACTTGACTCATTTCTTTTCTTATATCTGCTATATCTTCATTTAAAGCCTCATTTTAATTTTTCCTCCTTTCCATCGATTTTTTTAAAGAGTACCTCATTATTAATTTTGACAGATTTTTAGCTGTTTCTTCCCCCTGCTGTTTGTTTTTTTTTAGTTCCACTTGTGACTTTTGCACTATTTCTTGGATTTCTGGGAGCTTATTTATGGTTTCTTTACAGCCAGGGCAGAGATAAAGTGTAGCTCTAGAAGGGCTAGGAATAACTCTTATTTCTCCGGCCATTGCACCAGTACATTCGCGGCATATGGTCCTCTCGCAAAAATCACATGGAAAGCCAAAGAGCTTTCCTTTTTCGTCCCTCAACACACATATTTTTGAGCAGTTATAGCAATCCTGTGACATCCCAACCTCACAAACTAATTTTCACAGTTTTATTTGTTTTTTTCACAAAAATACTACTTTTCTATATTTTGTTGTTGTTTAAAATGTGTAGTTTTATATTAAAAACACAAAATAGTTCCAATCTGACGTGGATGAAAGCCGATTTAATTCAATTCAAAAATTTTTGTCATCTAGGTACGTATTCTGGAGTTGGTGGGTTAATGTTGAAAAACACTTGAAAAATATTTTGAAAAGATATTTGCCATTTTCAAATCAATCAATCACTGATTTTTATTTTACTTTTATTGTGGAAGTCTAATGTCATGATTATCATTGTATTTCTGACAAGTTTTTATTGTTGTTTATAAATGTCATGTGGTCCGTTTAAAAAAACTGTATATAATAAAACCGCAATAAATTGATGCTCAGTTCTGTTTTCAATTTTATTTTCTGGTAATTAAGGGTACATACTAAAGATATTATTTCTTTAAAATATAGTGGATCACTCTGCAGAGTCTGCTCTTCTTTATACGGAATCCGGTTGATATTTCAGTTACCATTAGTCGAATTGAACTGCGAAATACAGTATCACACAAATAATTTAATAATATAAGCCATCAAATATGAAGTAACATTTTTAAAATCAGCTCTTTTTGTCCTCTTTAAACAGTACTCTTGTCATGCCGGAAAAGTAAATGATGAGATATCAACTTGGTTCCCTCTTAACTGATTACCGTTTTAGTGTATTCGTTATCATTCTAGTCTGATATTTTAGTCGTTTACGTTAAATGATATAAATTCACTTTTACGTAATTTAAACTAGTTCCTTTTCCAAATTTTGTTTAATTATATAAAGATTTCGGATGATTCTTAAAAGGAAAGTTTTTGAACGGATATTCTTTGAAAGTAAAATTATTCGGACGAAAGTTCTTCGAATAGAAACATTTCCTTAAAATACGTTTGAATAAATAAAATTGTTGTCAGTTTGGTTTAGTTTTTGGTTACTTTGCTCAGGCAGAATCGTTAAACGAAACTCTCGCGCGCTTTATTTCTAATCATATCAGCGTTGCCTCTTCTATTTTAACTTCGAAAGTGTGGTGCCAACTTTTCAGCTGAAAATTTCGCTATTTTATTACACAAAAAATATTGTAAGGAGGCTTCTGAATAGATGTCTACGGATTTACCATTGAGGACAATAAACATCTGTTTAAATTTTTGTTACGTTAAAGCGATTTTCCTTTAAATTACGCAAGGGCGCCGGCACTATTTGCAAGCATCAATTTGCGCGATCGAATCAACAGCACAATACCAGAAAGATATGACAAACGGAAGCCCCTATAATGACCCTCAATAACATTAATGAAGATATTAATATTTGTACCTCATTTTCAAAACATTAATAGTTTAGGCTATCTGTAACCAACGTGATATATTTTATAGATAATGATTTTGAAATAATCAATAGCATAGATCGTGAACGTATCTTACCAAAAAACCCTGTGAAGCAGTGGCGGATCCCGAAATAGGTGAACTACTCCTGATATATTGCATCATCTCTTAAATAATATACATAAATATTATTTTTATCCGATCGGACGAAAAACGACACCTTTCCGATGTGTTTTCTCACCGCAAAAGTCATGATTCCAGTATATTGTATTCGTTGCTCGGCAACATGCAATAACTGTACAAGAATAGAAACTAACTGTCCGGGAATATAACATTCCCGTCCTAGGCCGGGAATGTAACATTTCTGTCATATTCAAACGCCTTGTTTGTCAGATCTGACGTCTAATAAAAACAACATTTAGATGCTATTTCCGTAGTTACGTAATAAATTTCAAGCTCGCTCGATTCAAAACTTGATATTATGTTGAGTTTAAATTTAAAACACCGTTTGTATTTAGAGTAAGATTTGGCTCTATTTTTATAAGTACGTATTCTAATTAATTTCGATCGGATAAAAAATAGTATGTGCAACTCGTAGGAAAAGCACATTCCTGGACTCCTGTGTTGCTGGCCTCGGCTGCGCCTCGTCCCGCAATTACCACAGTCGTCCAGGAATGTTGCTTTTCCTCCTAGTTACACAATATACTATTGTTTGATAATGCTTAAAATAGTAAGTACCTACAGGTCGATTTACAGTGTAGCAATTTTTTATTTCTTAAACTCAAGATCAATTTTTCAGTCCTTTAAACTGACAAACGTATTAATATCACCATAAAATGGTTTTATAAGGTTCAAATTTGGTGTAGGTTTTTCAAAATCTTTTGATCGTTATTATTACGTCTTGAAATAGGTGTTTCCAATGAAACACATACTATGTTGGGGTTTAGAACCTTCGGGAAAATGCACTAAAACAGTTTTATCCACAATACCGAATAGTAGAGTGCTACTTATAACTTATTTTGACTTGTGTGGGCGCCTCGGGGTTATAAGCTGAAATTTTCCCAGAATGAAGGTTTTATTATATTAATTCAAAATCCGAAGGTAATAAAAAATCATAACGGGCAAAAGGGCAGTATACCTAAAATTCGAGATTATTATATGAACGTGTAGGATATTAAATTATGAATGTTTTCATATAAAATTCATCTACATTTTTGTACGAATTATATTTTTTATCATTGCTTGAAATATGCAGATTACATTGGCCCTTACGGCAATATAATTCAAAAAATTGAAATATCTCCCTTCGAACCTGGGCAAAATCTGATTGAAATATACTCATTTTTGTATTTACCTCGCATTCTCTCCGAAATGAAGGCTCAAATCAAAAATTTTTATTCTTGCAAAAAGTTTGCCTTATGTATTTAGAATACATAGGTGCATGAATACATTTTTTTTTCTCAAATGGTAATGGAAAAATAGAATTAAATGTAAAAAAGTAATTTTCTTCTAGCCGCGACCGTCGAATCTCGCGCTTCCCGAGTAGTCTCGTATCTCACTTTTCTTCATAGCTTCCTCTCTCTCGCGCCTATTGTACAATACAATAAGTGCTTTTTTATTACGCATGCATCATAATCAACGATTATCGCACGCTGCAGCGTGCTTAAAATGATGTTTATGATGCGCCTACTTTTTTAAAGGTTGCTATAGAAATATTTGATCATGTCAAATGTGACAGATTAATATATTCGTCAATATATCCCTTAAGTTTAATATTTAAAACATTTTTGAGATTATGATGCATTCGTAATAAAAAAGAGCGTATGATATACGTGTATAAGAGGCCTTTAAAGCCCTTGCGACTTACAAAACACTCCGCTGCGCGTCGTGTTTTGAAATATGTCGCGCGTGCTTTAAAGACCCTCTTATACACTTATATCATAATATACTATTACACCATTACGGGTTAGAATACTAATAATAATAATAGCTATTATTAATTGAATAAAGTCAATGAAGACATTTTCGATTATACTGAAATTTATTTTTCCTATACGCTGCTAGGTAATAAAGAAGTAGAAAAAAAATCTTATACTTAATGCAACTGCTATTAAAAAAGGACTAGCTTTTATTCAGAATAGAATAACTCAAAATGTAAAAACAATCTTTATAATATCAAAATATATTTATCTTCAGTGTCTGTATCTTCTTCAGGAATAGACATAATGACTTTATTGCCTTGCAGTAATTTTTTTGCATGATTCTATGCAACCTATTTGATTTCTTCTACGTCTACAAGCTTGCTTCCAGATAATCTAACAAAAAATTATTTGATTAAGTTTTGTTATGTACCTACAGTCGGACTTGCCGCTGATGCAGTTCGACGGCTGAACGGCAGAGGGGAAAACCCTACAAAAACAGGTGGCGGCGAAGGCCGCCAATAGCAGTAGTTTTGTTTTTAACTGTTTTGATAGGGGCTGAGTGAAATCAATTTTTTTATCGCATTCTTTTCGAAACTTATTACCCATGCTGTTGACTTTATTTAATCTAATAATAATTTACCTTTTTTTACATCCACACGCAATAAATACTTTTACATCCGAAGGAAATGCTGGTGTTAAAATTGGGGATAATTTGGATATCACCTGCCTCCTCAAATTTCCATCCGCATTCTGTCACCTCTGGTAATAGGGGATTTGGTTCTAAAGAACTGAATCACACCTTAGTTTGATAATGTGCTCTCATACTGCCAAATTTTAAACTATTTTTTGTAGGGGTTAGTTTTTTCAATTAGCAATGAAGATACCAATAGTGTCCTGAAAATATTAATAGAAGAAATGTTTGGATTTGTTGAAAATAATTTTATGATAAATTTCTCTATGTTATTGAACATGCTATCTGAAAATTCCTGGATCCAATACCGTCTAAATAATTGGAATAATTTAGATAAATTTTCCAACATTTTATTTTTCCTAATCCTGAAAACTGGCTGGTTGTATGACAACCCGTTAAAGCATGAAATGCAGATCATTTTTTTGCCAATTTTTCTTCTAGGGTGATGTCATGAACGGCCACATATCGCACCGAATTTCCTCTTCCACATTTTACCCCAAATTCTCTAGAAATATTTATTTTTAATATGTACCAGAATTACAAGTACATCAGTGTCATTGGAGTCCACTATGCATGTCAAATAATACATACAATGTTTAGCAGAGGGTATAATGCAACAAAATCCTAGTATCAGCTTCTTCGTGACTATAGAGGATAGTAATTTGTTGTCATTTGGTTCGCAATTTGTTTTCTTATCAAAAATATTGGTAAATCCCCCACTATAGCTGCCAACTTGAAATTCGTTTTATGAGAGTTCGTTAACTGTTTTTTTTATAACTAAAAACAGAGTGGATAAATAAATTCCACTGTTTTGGATGTAGAAAGGTAACTTATTATTAGATTAAATCGGTACATAATAAAGATTTTTTACATTTTCAGTTTTTCTATTCTGAATAAAAGCTAGTCTTTTTTTTAATAGCAGTTGCATTAAGTATATGATTTTTTTTCTTCTTCTTTAGTACCTAGCAGCGTATAGGAAAAATAAATTTCAGTATAATTGAAAATGTCTTCATTGACTTTATTCAATTAATAATAGCTATTATCATTATTAGTATTCTAACCCGTAATGGTGTAAAAGCACTTATTGTATTGTACACTAGGCGCGAGAGAGAGGAAGCTATGAAGAAAAGTGGGATACGAGATACGAGAGTACTCGGGAAGCGCGAGATCCGACTGTCGCGGCTAGAAGAAAATTACGTTTTTACATTTAATTCTATTTTTCCATTATTATTTGAGAAAAAGTGGGATTATCATGTAAACTTATTATGTATTAAACTACGAAGTTCATGATATGCATAAAATATTTTGTCGTACCAATGTAGCGGAGATACGCTGCGTACTATGTCTCGCGTGGTCAATCTAGTTTGTCCCCATTTGAAATGTATATAGCTCATTTAGTTGTTGACCTATCGGAATGAACCAAAAACCTAATTGTAGGAATGCTGTTCTAGTTTTTTTCTGCCCTGGAAACTCATAAGATACACTGGGCGAAAAAGTTATGGACCTAACTCGCATTTTTCTTTTTAATAAGATACACTGTATATTGTCATCCAAAATGGATTTGTCTTCTTGACAAAAATATATGGGCTGTTCATATTTGACTCAGCCGTTTTCAAATTATTAAGGATCTAGTAAGGACAAACTTTGCTAAATAAAATATAAGTTCTCGCACTCTTGAAGCACGCAAAACCGGCTAGACCCCTCCTCCTCGTCCCGCTCGAGGGGCCAGCCTCCGCCGATGCATACGCATACACAGTTGTTCACGATATTTGACAGTACATAGTACAAAGTTTACAGAATATGCAGGTATCTGCGGCACGCTTGTGATCTCAATGCATCAAAGTTTTGATAGTGAGTGAGGCAACTTATATTTATTCTGTAAACTTTGGTAATGATAAATATATTTATATTGTTATTACAAAATATAGCACTAACAATAATTGTTATATATCCATATTTTATTACGATCGGGTTTTAAAGCATCGCATATACATCAATCGACCGCTGGGGCGCCTAACACTACCAAATCATACGCAATTTCTTGAATTCATAAGAAGTCTTTTATGAAGCTAAAAAATTAAATTTTTTTAGAAAATTATAAAATAACATCAAGTGGGAATTCGAGCTTATTATGAAACATAATCAAAATCGCTTTATTATATGATGAATATCATGCAGGAAGACAACTTAATATCAGCTTGGCACCAGCCATAATTTTTTGATTTTTTGTTGGCAGTCAACCTATTAAAGGATTGATTTAAAATTTTGAATATGGCTTATTTTTATGAAGTATTTTGGATAGGCAATAGAAATTTCATTATTTTTTTTTAAATCAGCCTATTTCTTCCATGCCTTGGTTATTCCTTAAAAATATTTGCAAAAAGACAAATTGATGTTTGGCACGTTATGGTTTGATTTTGATTGATTAAATTGTAACTTTATTTTTATTCTATTGAGCTCTAACGGAAATCTACAATCAAAAATTCTTTAATACATATTCGCATTCTTTAATACATATTCGAATATCGCAGTTTTTTTTAGATAGCAAAAACATTAATCGTGACTATATTGTGTTAAGTAAAGTATTATGGGTTATGCGTTATGCACTATATTCCAGTGTAATTTAAAAATATATTTTCCTTTGATTCTAATTCTCTTTGTTATGACAATTTTCCCTCAAAAAAATCCAGAGCTATTTTCGCTAAATTGTTAAAATGGTACGCACTTTGCAGCACGCACGAAAATATTTTAAATCTGTAGCTTTTTACAGAACGAAGCATGACTGATTTTTTAAGAAATTGAGTTTGCACCATAAGTTAATTAATTCATAAAGGTTCGATTGTTTGAAATGATTAAAAGAGCATAAAACAAATAAGTTTAATATTAGATGGCCAAAAAGTGTCTGTTTCCAGCATATATTGGAAAAGTCAATTCTGTTATTGAGTGTATGCTTTTGCTCGAGTAATTTATTATCCGAAATTAACCAGAAAAGTACCGCTAATAGAAAATTTCACATAAATAAATTATTACTAATAATTCCCATATCGCACGGAATAATGGGCACATAGTATGCTATTCTACTAAAATTGAAACGCGGCTTTTTTCTGGTATTGTCCCCTTAAATAACTGTTAGTGTTAAGTTTTGATATATTAAAAATTTTTCTCTTGAAAGCTTATTATATGATAGTTTACGACTTGGTTCTTGTGTGCTTCTGTTATATGTCCCACGCAATTATAGAATTTTTAGATCTAGATTTAAGTGAATGCGAGGCAAATGCTTATAAACAATCGAATAATTGGACAAATAAATATATAAAATAATTTCATGTGCAGGGTAAGTCAACGATTTAGTAAAGCAAATTTTTTGCTAAACGGCCAAAATGTTATATACTTTTAGAGGTTGTAGAATCTAACCGATTTGACTTAGAAAAATTTTAGCTTTCAATAATCTAACATCCGGAATTTTTTTGCAAAATTTCTCCGTTCGACAAAAATATAAGAAACTATATTTTTTTCCATTTAAAAGTAATATACTCCTTATTCTAAATTCATACAAGTAAAAAAATATAGTTTTATATGATGAGAAAGTATCGATTTAAAAGTCTCAACTTGTCGTTTGGCCAGCTCCATCCCGTACCTGGGGCCGATTTGGATGCTATAGTATGAGTTGGTGAACAATTCTTTTCGAGTTAAAAACAGTAGTGTTTCTAGGAAACAGACTTCAAAAAATATTCTCATATCGAAGTTATAATGTAATTGTTTACAGATAACTTAAAAGGGCTGTTCACTTAAGTCCCTATTAAAAAAATAGCAGATTAATGAGGGAGGTATAAACACTTGTCCATACACTCTCATGTTAACGTATTTTCTAAAATTGCGATTTCCAAATGAATTAATCTGGAGCTGTAGAAGAAAAACCACACAGACAGACATTCGACATACAAATGC